>CM060704.1:54613509-54701797 GCA_030686995.1 Artemisia argyi
GATGTGGAGGGTTTTGTGGAAGCTACTAAGCGTAAGGGTAAGGGTAAGGTGCCAACTCATGAGAAGGTTATTGATGGAGTTCATTTTGCAAAACCTAAGGTTACTTTTAATTACCGTTGGCAGCCTGTTTCGAAAACTAAAGGGGGGTCTGATGGAGCGTCGTCTTCTAAGGGTAATAGTATTAATAAGGAACCTACTGTTCCTAAGGATGGTGTGGTGAATGGTGCTTCATCTTCAAAGGATCAAGGTACAAATAATGAATCACGAGTTAAGAATGTGGAAGCTGGGCTTAATTCATTGGATAATCAGGTTAATAGTGATGTTCCAGCCCCTTCTAAGTATATTCATGATGATCTAAGTGATATTGTCACTAAGAATTCTTTTGGAGCGCTTAGTGATGATGTGACCAGTTCTGAATTTGGGTTTGAGGAGGATTCATCTCATGAGAATAAAGGCGTTCATGAAGTGGATAGTGATACAGATAATGAGGTTGATGAGTATATTGAATGTGGTAATCGAAACACGGTCACGAATAATCAAAAGGAAGCAAGCACTTCCTCTGGTGATGTTCCTCATGTATAGTATCGCTTCATGGAATATAAGGGGAATGAACCAATCCCCTAAACAAAGTGAGGTTCGTCAGGTTATTTGTGAAAATCAACTTTCTATTTGTGCTATTTTGGAATCGCATGTCTCTAATTCTCGTCTTCAGGAGTTATGCATGAGGGTGTTTAAAGGTTGGGATTGGACTTCTAATGGTAATTTGTGTAGTAGTGGTTCTCGTATCATTTTGGGATGGAATGTGGATGCGGTTGATTTGAATGTGGTTGCTATGACTGATCAGGTGATCCATACTTTCATTCGATTTAAGGCTGATAAAAAGGAGTTGTTTTGTTCTTTTGTTTATGCTCACAATAAGTATATTCATCGGAGACCCCTATGGGATAATCTTGGGTTACATAATCAGCTGGTTCGTAATAGCCCTTGGTGTGTTCTTGGGGATTTCAATTCAGCTCTTAATTTAGAAGATAAGGTCGAGGGTTCTTCAGTTATTGATATTGCGATGCGGGAATTTAAGGAGTGTGTGGATGCTAATGAGTTGGTTGATATAAACCGCTCGGGGCTGCAATTTACTTGGACTCAAAAGCCGAGAGGATTTGATGGTTCTTTGAGGAAGATTGATCGCATAATGGCTAATCTTGGGTTTTTGGATTCGTTTGCTGGTGCTCATGCTATCTTTCAACCGTACCGTGTTTCTGATCACTCCCCGGCTATTCTTCATATTCCTACTATGTGTAAGTTTAAACCTAGGCCTTTTAAATTCTCAAATATTCTTGTTCAGAATTCAAGGTTTAAACAGCAAGTTCAAGAGTGTTGGGGTACATCGGTTAGTGGTTTTCATATGTTTAAAGTGGTTAGTAAATTGAAGGCACTTAAAAAGCCTTTTCGGAGTATGCTTTTCCGAGAAGGTAATATTCATGAGAAAGTTACTAAACTTCGTCATGAATTGGATGAGATTCAGCGTGCCCTTGATTTGGATCCGTTTAATGTTGATTTGCGTGAGGAGGAAGAATGCTATCTTAATGCTTTCAATGATGCTGTTTTGAAGGAAGAATGTTTTCTCAAGCAAAAGGCTAAGATTGAATGGCTTCGGGTTGGTGACTCGAATTCTGCATATTTTCATAAGGTTGTTAAGAGTAGGAAAGCTAGGGGTCGGATTGATTCTATTTGTGATGGTAATGGTGTGCATTTGGTGGAGGATCAGATTCCTAATGCTTTTGTATCTTATTTTACATCATTCCTTGGTCAAGAGGGGCCTATTTTACCATTGGATGATTCTGCTCTCTTCACATCGAATCTTGATCTTAATGTGGCTCTAGATATGGTTCGCGATGTTACGTCTCGTGAGGTCAAAGATGCTATATTTTCTATGGGAGATGATAAGGCGCCGGGTCCTGATGGTTATTCGGCTGCATTTTTTAAGGGTGCTTGGGATATTATTTCGAATGATGTTACTAAGGCGGTTCAGGAATTTTTTGTTAATGGTAAATTGTTGAAAGAGATTAATCATACTACCATTGCCCTTTTGCCTAAGATCAATTCTCCCACTCGGATAACTGATTTTAGGCCTATTTCGTGTTGCAATGTGATTTTCAAGTGTATAAGTAAGATTATTGCCAACCGGATTAAGGAAAGCCTTAGCACTTTGGTTAGTCCGAATCAGTCTGCGTTTATTCCTGGTAGACGGATTGCCGATAACATTCTGCTTACTCAGGAGCTTATGCATAATTATCACCTTAATCGTGGGCCTTCTAGATGTGCTTTTAAGGTGGATATTCAAAAGGCGTACGACACGGTTAATTGGCAGTTTCTGAGGTGTATACTGGTTCGTTTTGGCTTTCATCCACGTATGGTTCACTGGATTATGGAATGTGTTTCTACTACTTCATTCTCTATTAGTGTGAATGGCATCTTGCATGGTTATTTTAAGGGTAAGCGTGGTCTTAGGCAAGGGGATCCATTATCGCCTTATCTTTTCACGCTTGTTATGGAGGTGCTTACCCTTATATTGAGGCGTCGCGTTCGGGATTCTGATTTGTTCACTTTCCATCACAAATGCTCGCAACTTAATTTAATTAATCTTTGTTTTGCTGATGATTTTTTCTTGTTTGCTCATGGTGATGCGCTTTCGGCAGGTGTTATTATGGATTCCTTAGAGGAGTTCAAGGATGTTTTGGGCTTGTCTCCTAGCTTACCCAAGAAAACTGCTTATTTCTATAATGTTCTCAATCATGTTAAGCTTGCTATTTTGCAGATTCTTCCATTTGTTGAAGGGACCTTGCCTGTGAAGTATCTTGGGGTGCCGTTGGTTACTACTAGATTGATATTTAGAGATTGTAAGGAATTGGTGGAGAAGCTTTCTAATCGCATTAATGATTGGAGGAATAAATCCCTCTCCTTTGCTGGTCAGCTTCAACTTATTCAATCGGTTCTGTCTTCTATGCACATTTATTGGGCCTCGGTTTTTATTCTCCCTGCTCGTATTGTGTATGATCTTGAGCAGCTTATGCGGGGTTTCCTTTGGAAAGGTAATTCTAAAGTTGCTTGGGAAGTTGTGTGCTTACCTAAACTGGAGGGTGGGCTTGGGATTCGTAGACTTGAATCTTTTAATACGGCTCTAATTGCTGCTCATATTTGGCGTTTGTTCAATTCTATGGATTCTTTATGGGTGAAATGGATTCATACATATAGGTTGCGTGGTCGTAACTTTTGGGATGTTCCATGTCGTGGTAATCTGTCTTGGAGTTGGCGGAAAATTCTTCAGATTAGGCCTCTTGTTAGGCAATATTTTTGGTATAATATTGGGAATGGTTTGAAGGCGTCTGCTTGGTTTGGTAAGTGGTGTTCGGTTGGTCCTCTTTATCTTATTGTGTCCTCGAGGGATATTTACCGGGCTAGTTTTTCTTCAAATTCTTTGGTTCGGGACATTATTGTGGAGGAGTCTTGGGCTTGGCCAACTAGGTGGGGAGCTCGGTATCCAATGCTTACATCAATTTCAGTTCCTACTTTAAATGATAATATGGATGATCGTTTAGTTTGGAAGACGGGTGATGGTTATGTTAAATCTTTCTCTGTCTCTTCTGTTTGGGAGTGTATTCGGCCACGGGGACAGCTTGTTGATTGGTTTCATCTTGTTTGGTTCACGCATCGTATCCCGAGGCATGCTTTTCATTTGTGGCTGGTTTTGAGAAGGAGGCTTCGTACTCAGGATATGCTTCGCTCTAATGATCCCACGAGAGACACTCTTGTGTGTCCTTTATGCAACTCTCAACCAGATTCTCATAATCATCTTTTCTTTGAGTGTTTGTTTTCGTTTCAGGTTTGGGATTCTTTGAAGGTGTTTGCTGGTCTTACGGATATCCCTTCTTCTTTAGAGGATGTGGTGCATCACTTGATCCCTATCTCTACATCTTGGTCTGTGAGAAGCGTTGTTTCAAAGCTTTTGCTTGCGGCGACTTCTTATTTTATTTGGCAAGAAAGAAACAACAGGATCTTTAAGCAGCAACGTCGGTCTGAAAATCAATTGATTGATGTCATTAAATCAACGGTGCGTTTGAAGCTTCTTACTTGTCGTTTCAAAAGGAGGGTGAATGTGCTTGATCTATTGCGTGTTTGGCGGCTGCCTATGTCTCTTATGCATTCCTAATGTCGAGTTCAATTCTTGATGATGATTTCTTGGTTTGGGAGCGTGAGGCTGGTCGTGAGTCCTTGGTTGTTGCTTTTGGCGGTAGTTGGAGTTCGTTAGAGATTCGGGTGAGTGCTGTACTCTTTTTACCTACTCCAAGGTTTTCCCTCTGGGTTTTTACTTGGAAAGGGTTTTTAAGGAGGCAGGCTCATCTGGTTCATCAATCTCCCTCGAAGAGATGGGCGGATATTTGTGGTCTTTCTTGTGTCATTAGATGGTTATTTCCGATTGGGGTTTTGGTTATTGTAATTATTCATTGTTTTAACGCTTAGTGGCCTGTCACAAGCATTTTACTTGGATGTTCAAGCGTTGCTTGAGGTTAATGTAGTACTTCTGCCACATTCCATTGTACTTAAACGATTTTTTGGTGTAATATAATTTACCGGGTGGAATGCCCTTTACCCAAAAAAAAAACTTCATCAACCTCATCTTTTCTTGGGTTAAAAGGAGCTGAGATTTTGCAAGGGTATTTTCAATAGTTTGGGTTGTAGATCTAGTATTTTTAAGAGTTTTGGTTGATAACTTGGAAGCTTGGTTTATGGTTGGGTGTTTCTTGGTTCATTGTTTTAGTTTTTCTTGTTCTTGATCTCATCATTTCCATAAAACTTTGTAAGAAACCACACCATACTTTTCATTTCACTACTGATGTATATATCATTATATGTATTTTTCACGTTTCATATAATTATTGTATTAATTTATGCGTTGTACATTGCTTAAAATGCCTAAAACTATGATTGGGACTAAGTTTGCAAAGACACTTTAGGACCAGGGACTGTTCTCGTAATTTTCTGTAAAAATCAGTATACTTAGAGACTTAGGTAAAAATATTGACCTGTATATCTATCTCTTAGCTTAGATTTTCCGGGTGGTGGATCATGAGACGATACCCGATGAATTTACTAGAAAATAAACGGTAAAACTAGTCGAAAAACGCACACCAGATTCTAAACATAAAAAGCTCATATATCTAATCATTTCTGAGACTCGGTCTAGTTTTGTGAAATGTAGGTAACACTTTAACTTGAACGTAGGTGAAAATCCCACATTAAAAAGAGTTACGAAACTGAACTTATCGCGATAATGGTGGGACTGTTAGGTGCTGTCCCGATCAAACATGACATATTAGGGTGAAATGGTAATCTCACTTAAGTTATATAATTTTTAGAGCTATAAGACCTACAACTCTGATTAGTACAGATTAATACCTTTCCAAAAATATAAAATATGAAGTATAACTCCTTACGGTCAAGGAAAAACGGAATTTTCTAATATCAAATATCGACTTTTTATCAAAACCCACACCTAACTTAAAAATGTTATAACTTATTAAAGTTTACATAAAAATGGTCAAAAATATTTTTATGAAATTTATAAATATTATCAACAATGATAAAACTAATATAATTATTTTGTAACTAAATATTTATGAATTATAAAATTATTACACACACATTATTTTCTACAAATGGTACGACCCATTTTAGGAAATAAACACATAAAATTTATAAATATCAATTTAACCATGCATTGGCACATTAGAATACTTGGACTATAGTAATAGCATATAAACCCGAACTTAGGACAAGATATATTTTAGGGCTCGTAACACTTTCCCAACCTGTCAATTTTAGTCCCTGTCACTTTTTAAACCTTCAAAAACACTATGTAAAATTGCATAATTAGTATAATAATAATATGATACTTGTTGCATTACAATCTACTATTTTAAAATCCTAAGATGCAACATACTATTTTTAGGTTGCTCGTAGGACATTGCGGCTTACCGTCACTCTACATACATCTTGCTAATCACTCTTACTTACGGTGAGTTTTCATAACCCTGTTTTCAATTACTTATTTCATTTCAAAACTCTCGGGGTAGAATACATTGCACCATTTTTAGTACGAGCCAAAGTATCAAATTCATTACATTGCTTAAGTTATATCATTGCCTTACTAAGTCCCCATTTTTATTTACAAAATTTAATTCATGTATAGTTTCAGATACTCATGTGCTTCTATCTTATCCAAAAATAAATGTGAATACACTACCCACCAACTTGTGCAATAATTTAGAGCATTACCTTTCGATCTCAATGATAAAATTCCTTCATGAATAACACTATTAACACACATATACTAATCTACTCTTCTTGGACAATAAACCAACTACCACAAACCTTATACAATTGGTTGTTGATAACATCAAATAGTGTATACATTTTACTATCATTATTCCTTGTTAAATGATCATATTTCTTGTATTTTTATAAGAATTGGTACTTAATTCCTTATTATTTGTTTAATAGGATATATTTGAGCATAGAAGCAAAGAGATGCGGAATTGAGAAGAAACTTGACGGAAAACGAAGAAAAGCTGGTCTATACATTTATTACGGCGTATCTTATACATATGTCGTAATCATATATGATGCAGTTCAAGACCAAGTCCAACTAAGAGTCTATACGGCGTAGTCATAACACATGACCTACGTCGTAATCATTATGAAGACTTGGAAGATTTTGAAACATGAAGATGTAACACCCCCATTTTTTACTGATCGCAGCGGATTAAGTATTTGGCGTATTACTTCATAGTATCACAGTTACAGTAATAGAAAATGATTCGAAAAGAGACGTTTAAGAAATTTAGTTATCATTCATTTAATTATCTGAGTTTTATTTGGAAAAGATATACTTTTACTTTTGATGAAGTCCCAAAAATCTAGGTGTTAGGTTGTGTTTGAATGATAACCGGATTGAAAGCCATCCGAGCTCAGTGCCTCCTTCTACCATATCTCCGTAGAAGTAGTATACCTAGAATACATGCTTAAAAAGTCAAAACTAGGTGTTGAGTGAGAGTAATAGGTTTAAGTGTTAGTGAATACAAGTTCCCTCGGTTCCGTTGTTACACCCATCTGGGAAAATGTAGTTTGTTTGTGATAATTGTGATGCATGCACAATTATCATGAGTTGGGTATGTTGCACTAAGCTAATGAACCACACATTTACAATCCGGGTCATGGGGGCTGCAGACCCAACCATGAGGGGATGGGAAGGATAACTTTCCAAAGTTAAACCTTCAGTGGGTTCAAATATAGTACTTACTTGTACCATCCAGTAACATGTTAATACCAATGGGAGTTGTCAAACTCCAATAGATCTATCAACTATATTCGCGTTCGCATGGGTAAAATATCCCAAACGATTAGATTAATCAATTTTGGTTTTGTAGTGGTGGCAGTTAGTTTACTCGTGCAACAACCAAAGAAAAAGACTTGTATTCGGTTTTAAGTAAAGCAAGTAGCATGTATCCCCCTCACAGGGTTTGTAAAGCATTTAGAGTGAAAGTTTTAAAAAGAGTATGAGGCTATGAACTCACCTGGGCTTAGAGAAATCTAAGTGATTCAAAAAGTGACTCGGGAACTAGACTGCCTTACTCACGTATCCTAGTGTGTTGTAGGTTCGGATGCATGTCAAGCTTTAGTTATCTTGTTTAAGTTTCTTAAGTTATTGTTCTTAGGTTCATTAATGTTTTAGATATAATATAAAACCGTTCGGGCCATCACAATCCAGAAGTATATGACTCCTCACATGAAGCTCCCTACTATTGTATTATGTTATCAACATAATACCGTTCGGGCCATCATAATTCAGAAGTTAATACTCCTCACATGAAGCTCCCTACTATTGAGATATATTGTTATTAAGTTAAGTTATAATGATAACACCGTTCGGGCCATCATAATCCAGAAGTACATGCAATAATCGTTTGAGGAGCCAGGGCACTTTAATTCGTAAACCCAGCAAACTCGTCAAAACGAAATATCCACATGGTACTCCTCACATGAAGCTCCCTACTATTATGTTATGCTTCTAACTTTTATTAAGTTTTATATTTATATGATTTTTTCATTTTATACCCTTATAGTTTATATATTTACATTTTCTACCCTAAACTTATATTACTTATATTATTTATACTTATAACTATCTATACTTGACACAACTAATCCCTAGACTTCTATATTTTTAGAAATTGACATGATTAACCCTTAGACTCATAAGTTTACTATATTTACCATTTAGACCTTTAACTTTATAATGTTTGCATAACTAGTCCTTTTTAGTTTATAACTTATTTTAGTTTCTATCCTAAGGTTTTAATACTTTGCAAAACTAGTCCTTACACTTAAAACTTCTAAGAAAGGTCAAAAACAATCCCTAGACTTTATAATTTCAGGAATTTACGATATATACCCTTATGCATGTAAAGTTTTACAAAACTAGTCCTAAATGCATGTAAACTATATTTTTATGTAACAACTAAGTTTTCTAGCTTATGTTTAACTAATATTAACTTATCTAAGTTATCTAATTCAGATTTTAAATCATGTAAAGGGTATATAGCATGCAAACATGTATTCGACTCATATTAGGGTTTTAAAATGTAAACTAGCAAATGATTATGACCAAGGCTTATGCAAGGGTTCCTAGGTGATCTAAGGCATCCTAATACTATCCTAAGACTAAAATAAAGCTAATAGAACTAAAAGTGACGGCTTACTTGGTTATTTAGGGTTTAACGAGGGTTAAGCTAGGGTTTAGGGTTTTAGCGATGGAAAAGTAACTCGACAAGGGTGCAAGGCCTAGCTAGCTCAACTCCTATAGCTCCCAAAGGTTCTATACTAGTACTAACTATAGAAGTTTAAGGTGGAGAAAGAAGGGAAGGTGTGATTTTTGAAATGGAGACGGAACGGGTATTTATAGGCTCGATGGCCCTAGTGCCCAAGAAACATGGGACTAGGTGGTAAGAGGGGAGAGGGGTGACTAACTACATCTAGGTGGTGACTATTGGGAGCTATAAGGGTGACGAGGCTAGGCTATAATGGCGGTTTGGGGTGTTTGTGGTGGAAATGGAGCCGCGGCACAAGTAGGTGATGCACCTACTTGTAAGCAGCCATTGAGGTGTATGTGTGGGTGCTTAGAGGTGCTTGTAAGCTGCTTGGGAGGTTTAGTGGTGGTTTAGGGTGATTAGTGGTGGGTTAGTGGTGGTTTAGGGTGATTAGTGGTGTTTTAGTGATGGTTTAGTTAAGTAGGTGATAAATAGGTGATGCACCTACTTGTGTGGGTGTTTGTAAGGTGTTAGGGTGCTAGCTTGACTAGGGAGAGGTGCTAGGGTGCTTGGTTGAGGTGTTTGAGGTGCTTATGTTTAGGTTCTACTAGTTTAGGTTTAAGTTTAGACCTAGTTTTTATTAGTGAGAGTTTAGGGTTTTACCTAAGGTTTAGTGCCTAGGTTAGGTTCCTAAGAGTGTTTAGTGACTAATCCTAAGTCCTAAGGGGTTTATACTAAGTGATGGCAACTTATGGGAAAGATTTGGGAAGGTTTAACCTAGTTTTGTAACCTAAATGACCTATTTGTTTTTAGTGGGAGATTAGGGTTTATCCTATGGTTTAGTGCCTAGATTTGTGTTAAATAATCCTAGGTCCTCAGAGGTTTATACTAAGTGGTGGTAACCTATGGTGAATTTTTGGGATAGTCTAGACCTAATTCTAGGTAGTTATGACTTAGTTATGGTTTTGTGCTTAAGGGACTTGTACCTAAGTTCTAAAGTGTTGTACTAATGCCTAATGGTCCTAAGGTATCCTAATATTCCTAAGGTAACTCATACTTAAGCCTTGGACACTTTCAAACTAGTTAAGATAAGCATATAGGTTCAAATAAGCACATACACTAATTAGGGTTTAATTAAGATTTATTAGGGTTTTGTTATATGTTTAATGTGTTAGATTGGTAGATTACTTATTATGGTGTTGTGGTGTTCTTATGCTTGACATACCAGGGGTTTATAGGATGTGAGTGTTGAGTTTTTTGGCTTGTGTGGGTACGTGAGCAGGTCTAGTGAGTCATGCAAGTAATAAATGCACATAAAAAGCAAAAATTTACCTGTGAAATACCTACTATAGGTATTTGTAATGGGAATGATAGTAATGAGGTTTTTTGGGTTGTTACAGTCTTACCCCCTTAGAAGAAATCTCGTCCTGATATTTAGATAATTGTAGGAGTAGGGGAAAGAATAAGTCGAGAAAGTTAAGAGGAAGAAGAGAGTTATAGGGAAGGATTTTTCTGATACCGAAGAAGAGTGGTATGAAAAGAAAGGAAGGTTTGCACAAGCGGAGTAGGAAATGCTTGCACAGTTTCCAGATACTTGGGCTTATTCATTTATATCTCGTTGCTTACAAATAAAGGCGTCCCAATATTTTTAAACAAGAGCGTATAAATTCATAATCCGTTTGATTTATAACTTTCTCATTAAAATGAAGGAGCGCTATAGTTCATTTTGGTAGGATAGTCATTATAAATCATCCTTAAGTAGTATTGGCGGAAAATGAAGAGAGTTTACCACACTTAAGGAAATGCGGACGGGAATATTTTAGAGACAAGTTCCAACCATGATGAAGACTAGTTCTAGTCATGGTGAAGACAAGTTCTAACTACGGTAGAAGTAAATTCTAGTCACGATAGAGACAAGCTCTAGTCATGATAGAGACGAGTTCTAGTCATGATAGAGACAAGTTCTAGTCTTGATAGAGACAAGTTCTACAGTCTTCCTGTTCAGCAACTTGCCACATGGTAAATTCCCATGTTATGACAAGAATGACGGGCGTTGAAGATCTCATTTTTGCAACTCTTGCAAAGTGAGATTTAATATCATAGTCGAACATAATGAGGATTACAGTTCGATTTAGATATTCTTACAAGTTCTAACTAATAGAAACTTGTGATATGACGAGAAATACAAGTTTTGCTTTTAGAACGTTGTAGGATGAGGTAGGGAGAGAATACATAGAGAAGAAAATAGAGTGTAAAATGACGGAGGGATTAAAAAGGAAGGAAATGGAATGAGGGATTGTTGTAGGAAAGAGTGAGGAAGATGAAAGAAGGAAATGGAAGAAATAGGAGGGTATAAAAGAATGGAAAATAATGGAAGGATTGAAGGGTAGATTTAGGTGAAGTTGAAAAGTATAGGGGTATAAGATTAAACGGTAGAGTGGGGAAAATGGAAAAGTAGGATTTTAATAGGAGAGTGAGGAAAAAGGCGGGAAAATGAGCTTTTGAATGGAAGAGTGGGAAAGGCGGGAGAAGGAGATTTAAACGGGGATTTAAACGGTAGAAGGAGATAAAACGGAAGAATAAAATTAAACGAAAGAGTAAGAGTATAGGATACCTGAAATATAGTATCCTAAGGAGTTTTTAGATTAACTATATTCTTTTCCAAAAGTTGTTTTCCCCCTAAGGTTCTTCTAGTATTTCCTAAGTAATCCTAATTTCTAAGGGTGAGGTGTTTGGTTCATTTGAAGTGGAGGGTTCTAAAGAGGGTGTAGGCTTAGAGGTTTTTTTTCCTAAGGGTTTACTAGGAGTATCCTTATTCTTAGGTGTAGTTTTGGGTTTTCTCTTTTGTTTTAAGTTGTCTATTACTACCATTATTACTATTATTATAAGTATTACTATTCCTAGGTACTTGAAGCCAGCTAGAGTAGTATCCATAGTATCTCCTAAGTGGGATTTCCTAATGTGTATTCCAAGAAATGTCAAATCCTAAGATGTAATCTAATATCCTCAAATATCTATGTGGGTATCCTAAGAGACTAGGCAAGGACAATTTTTATCCTAAAACTACTTATTCCTATATGGTAGAAGCTTGCTATGTGTCTATCTTAAACTAGGGGTTTTATGGTTTATGGTAGAGGTTTTACTATTTAATCCTATGTTTTTCCTAATATTTCTTATATTTAATCTAGGTTCTAATCCTAATGAATTTCTAAGCTAAATCTCATCTTATAGGGATGTCTTCCTAATTTTTCTATTTATTGGGGTAGGGATTTTGGTTTCTAACCTATAAAACCTTAAAGATTTCTAATCCTATATTTTTCTAATTCCTCAAGGGTTTCTTAAATAACCTATCTTAGTGATCTAAGGTATTCTATACTTAAGCCTATGTTTTCTAGGGATATCCTTGTGTTATTTCTATCCTCAAGTACGAGAATCCTAAATATGGTTTGGGTTTTACTAAGGGCATGGGGAAAACTAACTTGGAAAAATCATAGTAATCTAACGAAATGAAGAGGAAAAGGATATGAGTATGCTTGTATATGATTATCATATATTTGCATATGGGATAGTTAGGGGTAGAATCTCTAACTAGGAAGGAAATAGCTTAAGAAAGCTAAGGAAGTAGTGAGGGTTTAGAGATCAGAGGAGAAAGAATTCAGATCTCTATGGTGTAGAATAAGAATTCTCACCATTGATAAGAGAGAGTGTTTGAAAGTGATTGGGTTTTTTAAGGAATGAGGAGGTATGAGGGGAGTTTAAAACATTTTAGAGATTCTATGTATCTAAGACATCGGGGTAGCTTTTCCTAAATTCCTATGGGTAAGGGTTAAGAGCAGGTTATAACAAGTACCTAACTTGTCATATTCTATGGGTTATATCTAGTTTCCTAAAGGGTTACTATTGGGTTAGGGGTGACCTAAGGTAATATGGGAGAGGTATTTTCCTAAGGGGTTACTATTGGGTTAGGGATGACCTAAGGTAATGTGGGAGAGGTATTTTCCTAAGGGTTTTATCTAATTTATCCTAATTGAGGGGTACTAGGTAGTTTCTAAAACCTAACTTATTTTATTGATTTCCTATCTTACATATCATATAGGTACTAACTATTCTAGGGTATAAAAGGCATATTACCTAGGGGTTTCTAAGGTTTTCCTAATTCCAAGAGTTTGTGTTTTCTAGGTTTGATTGAAAAATTTCCTCATCATTATCTATTATCTTTTCTGAAGTGCAAATCCTAAAGCGGGCAAAGGCTATTTTATGGTGGTGTTTCATTTGGTTTTTCTGTATTTTAGCTACTTTAAAACGGTATTCTTGTAAAGTGTTTCTTAAACTACTATAGTCAGGTTGATTATCTAAGTTATTATTATGACCTTTTTCTATCTTTTCAAGAAGGTCAAGGAAAATCTCATCTAAGTTATTTAAAATTTCCTCTAATTGATTTTCCTCATTTTCTAAAGTTGTCCTAGAGGGTTTTTCTACAATTTCATCTTTCCAAGATGAGATGGGAGGGTTTACTAAGTAAGGGGTAGGTCCTAAGGTGTAGGGTTTCCTAAGGTCATATCTAGGGGTATAGGTAGGGATAGGGTTTTTAGGTATATATAGTTCTCTAGAGAGAAAGAAACCATGGGGTTCTAATCTAGATGTGGGGAATGGTGGGTGTATAACAGGGTTTAGGGGAGGTATAGGTGATGTCTTAGCATAGAAATCTCTTATGTGTTTTAAATGAGGGTTATCTAAGGAAGGGGTATATCCTAAGGGTGAAGGTATATCTAAACTATTCCTAGAGTCTTCTATGTGATTGGGGATATAGGGTTTAGGGGAATAATCTAGTACATTTGGAGAGGGAAGATCATTCTCCGGATGTAAGCTAGATGAGACGGGGGTAGGGTAGTGGGGAGTAGACATAACTATATATAATAGTAAAAATGCTGTAAATCATTTAGCAATTAAGCATGCAATTATTATACTAACCTTAGCACGTATAGTTACGAAGGATGGCAGAGGTACTGAGGACTTTTTTCGGGTTTAGGAAAAATAGTTGTAGTTTAGGTTTTGACCTTGTTCTCTACAACTGAAGCTCTAATGCCAATCTGTAACACCCCCATTTTTCACTGATCCTAGCGGATTAAGTGTTTGGGGTATTACTTCATAGTATCACAGTTACAGTAATAGAAAACGACTTGAAAAGAGACATTTTAGAAATTTAGTTATCATTCATTTAATTATCAGAGTTTTATTTGTAAAAGACATACTTTTACTTTTGATGAGGTCCCAAAAATCTAGGTGTTAGGTTGTGATTGAATGATAACTGGGTTGAAAGTACTCCGAGCTCAGTGCCTCCTTCTACCATATCTCCGTAGAAGTAGAATACCTAGAATACATGCTTGAAAAGTCAACACTAGGTGTTGAGTGAGAGTCATAGGTTTAAGTGTTAGTGAATACAAGTTCCCTGGGTTCCGTTGTTACACCCATCTGGGAAAATGTAGTGTGTTTGTGATAATTGTGATGCATGCACAATTATCATGAGTGAGGTATGTTGCACTAAGCTCATGAACCACAAGTTAACAATCGGGTCATGGAGACTGTAGACCCAACCATGAAGGGATGAGAAGGATAACTTGTCAAAGTTAAACCTTCAATGGGTACAAATATAGTACTTATTGGTACCATCACTACAAGAAAAGTGGCTTTTTAGGACCCCCATAAGCGTCATAAAATGGTACTTTTTAGGACCTTTCATTTAATAGGACCAAGGATGAAAGCGTTTCATGTAAGGCGGTTGTAATAGGTCCAAAGCGTCCTAATATCTCAAATACCCTTATGAAACCAATTTTATGGTCGTATTATATGTCTATGAACAACCCAAATAGCGTCCTAATAAAACCATATTAGGACACTTTTACATTGTTTTGACATGTGATTACCTACTTTTAATCTTTTGAGACACATAAAAACGTCCTTAAAAGTATTGTTAGGACGCTTATGATGTAACATCATAGCTATTTTAGCAACCAAGAAAAGGGTCCTAATAACTCAAATAAGATTATGATACCAATTTTATGGTTTCATAATAGGTCTATAAACAACCCAAATAACGTCCTAATAAAAACATATTAGGACACTTTTACAATGTTCTAACATGTGGTAACCTACTTTTAATCTTTTGATACACATACAAGCGTCCTTGAATGTTAATTCTTAGGACGGTTATCATATACCATTATAGTTACTTTAACACCAAGAAAAGGATCCTAATATCCCAAATACGATTATGAAACCAAATTTATGGTAGCATAATATGTCTATGAACAACCAAATAACGTCCTAATAACAACATATTATGACACTTTTACAATGTTGTAAAACGTGGTTACCTAATTTTAATCTTTTGATACACATACAAGCGTACTTAAAATATAATTGTTAGGACGCTTATCATATAACATTATAGCTACTTTAGCACCAAGAAAAGGGTTCTAATATCTCAAAGAAGATTATGAAACCAATTTGTTGGTCATATAAAATGTCTATTAACAACCTAAATAACGTCCTAATAACAACATATTAGGACACTTTTACAATGTTAAGTTAATTGTTAGGACAGTTAATAAGTTTAATAGGACAATTTCAAAGTCCTGACAAGTCATATGATAGGACGCTATTTTCACCATGCACACTCTATTATTACGATATGAATAAAACATCAACTAATTATTAAATGAATAAAACAAAATTGTATTTCAAATAAGCAATTATCATAACAAAAGCACTAAACATAAATAAGGTAGACATTATCCAACATAAAGTCTTGTAACATTAAACAATAAATTAAAGCAACAAGAAGCCTAGTACGTGGTCATCATGCATCCTCTCTCAATCCTCACGGACCACCTACAAATAAACACCCATGTATAAGCATTAAGCTCCATGTTAGTAAAATTATTGGTATCACAAGATTAACAAAGACATACCGAGATAAAGGGACAAGGCCATGCTATGGTTGCACCAACACAGTCTTCAATTGTGGCAAATAACCCATATGGTCTCACCAACATTTCATCTCTTTTTGTTGGTACTTGAACGTTTACCTCACACCATCCTCGTCCAATCTCTGTACCACCAACTATATCATTTGGGTTCAAGCTCCTCACCCATCCTTTTGCTACAGTCTCGGTTGAGTTTAGAATGCTTTTAAGGAAAACTTCATCCCCGACCTAGATTTCAGTTTTCAACAAACATTTATCAATTTATAGTCAGACACATGTATTAGGTTAAACAGATGTAATACTGCAGGTATGGAGGCTGGTGTATACAAAGGAGGTCAAAAATTTATCAGTGTAATACTGCAGGTATGGAGGCTAGTGTATACTAAATAAGCTACAAATAAGCTACAATAAGCTAAATAAGCTGTAACTACATGAGTTGTACCTAGATTAAGCTTAAAACTACCAGATAAGCTAAAGGAATAAGCTGTAGACCACAATAAGCACTTGGCCAAATATCACAGGCCAAACAGGCCAAAACCAAGAACCTTGCAGCCCTTGTGGGGCCCACTAGGGTTGACAAGGATCCAAAGTGAGACTTGATATGAAAAGGTGACTTATTGAGGTTTCTAAAAAGCTAGGACTAAAGGTTTGGGTCCCACAGATAAGCACTTGAGGAGGGCTTGAACTTGGGTGGTCAACACTGATCACTAAGTGTATAGGTGGAATTGGACAAACAAAAAGCTAACTGCAGCCCTATCTAATAAGCTCAAAAGTTTGAAATAAGCCCTGAACCTTATAGATGAGCTTATTGGCTTTCCAAAAAAACCAATAAGCTCACTGTGGGGTCCACTAATGAAGAAGCTAAGGCACATGGAAAGTTGGGGTTTTGAGCTGATGCCCTGGTGCAGGGCAATGTTTAGCCCTGCAGGCCACTTTGAATTATCACCTAAGCCAGAGAAAAAATCATAAAAATAAGCTAACTGTGGGATTCAAAAGCTTAGATGGGGAACTTCAACATGTAAAAAGCTCAAGACTTGAATCTCAACATAAAATTCACAAGAATTCTCCCAAGATCTGAGTTTCTGACTAACATACCATTTTGACTTTTTGATTTTGAACTTAAACTTTGACTTTAATGAAACTCGTTTGATCCCTATGCACTAATTATGATTATTTATGCTATGATAACACTAATTTAAGATACATGAACAAGATTTAGACCAAGTGGGTGAGATTTGATCCTCACAGGTCCCAACAGTGGACTGTGAGAGTGAAGGTAATTTGATTTTGACTTTCTCTAGTTCAAACCTTGGTTTTATAGTTTTACTAGTTCTAATATCACCTAAGAGGTCAGAGTGGCTTAAACCCTTTTACCTAAAAAAGGAGGTCAGAGTGTGCAGAGAAACAAGTGAAAAGGCAACTACCACAGTTGAAACAACACAGAACCAAACACCCCTTAATAACTGATTTAACAAATTTAAAAGGAAAATGAGCAATCTAAATCATAATACTGATACATAAGCTTGTAACCTAGGTTCATTAGCTATCAAAGATAAAATAAGCTATAACAACTAGAAAGGAACGATTTATAATAGAAACATACCCGTAAGCGTGGAGGTTCATTGGTTACAATAGGAGAATGTTGTGATGTAAGAGGTGGAACAATGGAACTATCCGTCGACCCATTCTTCTCTGATAATTGGGCTCGTAACTGTTCATTTTCACTAGTAAGTTCTCCACATCTAGACTTCAATTCGTTGTTTTCTCTATGACATGCTGAACGACTTGGTAATACACCCCAAACATCAGAAGCACGAACACCTAGACCATACATGCCTGCATCACCATTTCGATCTTTACCCATAACTGTAGAAAAAATATCATCTAGTCAAGGCTTATCAATCGAACCCTCGGGCAGATTATCACTAAGTCGTTTCATTTCATCCTGCATTTTATATCAACATGAACAACATATAGGAAAGGCATGTATTACGAAAAAAAGCATATTGTGTTTAACTTCTTCTTTTAATACACTTTTCCAAACATAAAAGCATATTACTTACAATCGCATTTGCAGTGTCATCATTTTTGGTATTTCCATCTTTGGAGAAGCATGCACTAAAAAGATCCAATCGACTTGGATCTCGTCCCAAAGATGTCTGTATGAATAAAAAGAAAATGAATATTAACAGTGGATATCGATAGGATACATTAACAATCCCACTTTCTCCATATAGTTACCTTTAACTCTTCCCTTTTGCGAGCATAACTTTTTTTACCGGTTCTTTGGATCATCTTTGTGGAAAACTAGAAGGGGGGTTGAATAGTTTTACGTCCTTTTTAAATTTATTACCAAAATATTTTGTAGCTTATAAAACTTTCGATTCGATCTCAAGTGAGTTCAAGTAACAACCAATATAAGCAAGTCTAATCTAATAATGAAAGTATTGAAATAGAATGAAGAAAAGATAGAGTTAGAAAGATCAAACCACAACACACGAATTTATAGTGGTTCGGCTACAAGGACACCATCCTTGCCCTACTCCACTCCCCGAGTACCACACTCGAGAGTTTTCTTCACTATGTCAACAAACTCCCTATGGTGGAGAAACCTTACACACCTTGGCTTACACGAGTTAACGACACTAAGCTAAATGTCGAGTTCTAATCGTAGCTAGAACCAATCTCACAACTTCTTCAAGACTTCACACCTTCTTCACACCTTCACAACTTCTTCAAGACTTCACACCTTCTTCACACCTTGTCAACTTCACACCTTCTTCTATGCACAACTAAATCACAACTACTACACTACTTTACAACACACCTAGTTTCTACAATCAACAAATTCTCACAACACCTTTACAAATATCTAACACTGCTACAATATGAAAATAGCTAATCACAACACTAGTACAATTAAATGGATGTAAAGGAGTGTTCTTCTTCTTGCACTTGAGTGGATGAAGCTTTGGATCACTTGGAAACAAAGACTTGTGAATTATATGATCAAAGGAGTTTTGATATAGAAATGGAAGTTGGATCAGAAAGTTTTTAGTGCAAAAAGGTGAGAAAAATATGTGGAATGATCCAGTATTTAAAGGGCCAGAAAATACTGTTCTGGAGCGTGTCGGTCCCCTTAATTAGTGGGCGGTCCCCTTAATGATTAAGGGGGCTGCCTAGTATAATTAAGGGGGCTACCTTACTGAACGTTGGAAAAGTTTTTCTGGATAAAATTTGCCCTTTTTGGTTGGAAATTTGAAATCATATCTTTGTAGTTTAATATAACAATACCAAAAATGATTTACAAATATATATAAAATGTTAATATCATTTTATAAAATGTTATGTCTTAAGACAAGGTTTCCTTTGATCATGTAATGCATAAGATGCTTAGTTTATGCATACCTTAAGTGATATTAGATGTAGAGGTAAATATTTGTTACTAAATACTTGTTTACGTCTTAATCTTGACTTAATTTGATTTGAGTTTTGTGATTATCAAAACATAGGTTTATTGAGAAATATTAATAACGTTTTTAAACATTATTTATATCAACAATCTCCCCCTTTTTGATGATTACAAAACTTAAACTCATTAACTCAAAAATTAGTTATTAAACAAGTATTTCAGTGAGTTTATATTTACTTCTCCCCCTTTTTGTAGAATCAAAAAGGTTATGCCGATAATTTTTAAACGTGAAAATTTGACGGGAAGATATCTCCCCCTTGATGTGTACTCCCCCTCGTTTGGGGGCACCAAGAGAACGAGCTATGGAATGCTTTGCAAAACAAAAATATTAGAAGCACAAGTATATACATGCAAACATATATAAGGTGATAAGAAAATAATTAAGCATGTTTGAAAAGAAGCATTCATATTACAGCAATGGTTGTGTCAAGACACAACAATACAAGTAGCAATAATAAAGATTACAAGTAGGATAGCTAGTACATAAACTAACAACTAGAAGAATACTTCATCATGCAAAGAGTACATGGACTTCATAGAGCTTGCAAGCAAAAGGATGGTAAAGGCTTTATTTATTAAGCATATCATATGCTTAATTTGGAGAGCATGATGGTGATGGTGGAGGAATGGGTGAGAATTGTGGAGGAATAATTGGAGAGGATGGTGGAGTTGGTGGTGGTGGTGGGTTGGTAAGCAAATGTTCAATATATGAAAACATATATTGAATTTCATCTCTAAGACCAAAGATTACGGTTCGGTTGTAGATTCAACAAAGACAAGTATCCCCATGGGATTCAAGTAACCTCCAAGGCACGGGATTGACAAAGAATGGTGGTGTAATTGGTGGAGATGAGAGATGATCATCAAGTGGTGTTATTGGTGAAAGTGAGATGGTAAGATGGGTGGAGACAGGTTCTTGTGTAGGATGTGGTGATGATACTTGTGGTGACAAGTGTGAATTGATGTAGTCATTGATTGATGAGGGTGAGGGTATGGAGGATGAGGAAGTTCCATGAGTGGAAGGTGTTTTGGATGGTGCATTAGGTGCACTTGGAGATGAGCATTTTGGTGGAGGTGATGGGGTTTTGTTGTCTTCATTTGTTAAGTCAATGAAGAGTTGTTTTGGAGGGATGATCACAAGCTTTTGTTTCTTAGAGGCCTTGGAGTTTGAGGTGCTTGGTGGAGTCATGATGATTTAGATGAGAAATGATGAGATGAAGAATGGTGATTATGGAGGGAATTTATAGTATGGAAATGGTTGATTTAGGTATATATTTTAAATGGTTGAATGAGATTCTAAAATCAATTGGGTTGAAATGGGAAATGGTAGCTGATACTAGAGAAAGGGTTCACAAGATGCAAAAGAAAACAGTAAACCCAGTTCCAGATGGCTGGTCCCCTTAATTGTAGGCCGGCCCCCTTAATAATTAAGGGGACCGCCTAGGAAATTAAGGGGCCGCCCATCTGGTGTTTTCCCAGACGACCAGAAACCCAAAATTTGCAGAAATGGGTGATTTTTCAAGTGTGTATTTCCAGCAAGCTCTATTAGAAGTATATACTCTAGGAATGATGATATAAATATATATATATATATATATATATATATATATATATATATATAAAAACAAATTATGCATGCAAACAAACATATTATATTTCACTTTTAAAAGAAACATAGCATAGCATTAAAATATGATGAAGATAGTAGCATGATAAAAGTTAAAGTCTAAGCATCATCCAAGAAATAAACAAGAGTTAACATAAGTATTTCCGAAAAAAAATTGGACAAATAACAAACCATACAAATGTCTAATAGAGACTAATAAAAATAAGTAGCAATACATCAACATCATCTACTTCTTCTTCTTCCTAATCATCTTCCTAAACATCTTTCCAACGGATTTGAATCCTCCTCGAATTTCTTCATGCATTTGTTGTTGTCGGTTGATAATGGACGTTTGACGAGTGAAGAGAAGTTCATCGGTACGTTCATGAGGAAGAGGAACTTGATACTTGGTTTCGTCAAGATCGGAAAGATTATCAACAAAGGTCGTGGGGGATGGAGTACTAACACGTGAGGTGTCTTCCTCCTCATCATCATCATTGTCACGATGAGATGTAGACCCACGAGGCCTAGAAGACGAAGGAACACGAGATTTTCCTTTGTCACTTCGAGAACGACGAGTACGAACAAGAGTAAGTTGGTTCAAAGTAGGAAGGATATGCACGTAGTAATCTCTTTGAAGATGTGGGTAATGTTCCATGACATAACGATAAAGTCGTGTAAGGAACATACCATAAGGAAGATTGGCATTTGGGGTGTTTTTGGCGGACATGATTCGATGAACAAAAAGATAAGCCAAATTGTAGTTCTCTTCAGCAACTACACAATATAACATGTGGGCAATGCTCGCCATGACATGATCACGGTGACCACCAGTACCAAACGCATTCTCGCGAATGAGTTCTTCCACTTTTTCATATCGTGGCTTAGCTCTTTGAGGAGGATTTGATTTGCATGAATATCGACATTCTTCGACTTGATTACTCGACTAGTCGTACGACGTTCTAGTTCAAGCAATTGACGAATGTCATCAGGAC
This sequence comes from Artemisia argyi, assembly GCA_030686995.1. NCBI lineage: Eukaryota > Viridiplantae > Streptophyta > Magnoliopsida > Asterales > Asteraceae > Artemisia > Artemisia argyi. The sequence continues at coordinate 54,635,433 of CM060704.1, forward strand.
TAGGAATCTCAGAATAGTATGGGCCATCCTGAGGACGATTTCTTTCAAGAGAGGAAAGATCCCATTCATTTGAGAATACGGCTTGGCCGTTGTATGGGATTCTAAGAATTTGTCCAAATTGAGCAAGAGTAAGAGTGATGAATTGATTTTGGATCATGAAGGAAATAAGGAGATGACCATAGGGATCGGTTTGCACCGTCACTTGGCTATAGAAGTCGAGGATAAAACGAGGAATGATTGGTTCGTTGATTTGGTAAAGACATTCAAAACGAATATTGGAGAACATTCGTTCGGTTTGATCAGAGTCATAGAAAGATGGATCGACAATTCTTCCTTCGTGAATGTTTCTATTTTCAATGGGACGATAGAAACATGCAACTGAAGGAGACATGCCGGGAGTAGAGGAAACCTTTGGAATGTATTGTTTGGTTTTGGAGACATCACCAACCGTGGTCTTAAGCATTTTCACCTAAACAATATAACAACAAAAATAAAATTAAGATAAAAACAACTATCATGCATATGTTATATATATATATATATATATATATATATATATATATATATATATATATATATATATATATATATATATATATATATATATATGTGTGTATATATATATATATATATATATATATATATATATATATATATATATATATATATATATATATATATATATATATATATGCAATATATGTGGAACGAGATTCTACTTCGACTCAAAAAGAAAAAATATTCTATGAAGTAGTTTCACAATGTTCCTTGTATTTTGATTTTAAACTCGTTTAGAATATATGATGTCAAAGAGTATGATATCATAATTCATTTCGAAGTAAGGCTAGATATATATTAGATTATATATCTTGCTTTTTCATAAGAGTTTGACACAGCATAAGCATGTTTAAAAGGTTAAAATGTGAATTTTCGTTTTCAAAATATCTTTTTCAAGATAAACCAAACGCTCCCTTAACTAGATAAAAATAACCTAAAACATCAATATATATATTGATTATATATCTTGATGACATTTATTGACTCTAATAGTTTTAACAAATTTTATGAGCTAATTTTAAGTTTCAAATAACTACATATAATTATAATTTGTTCATGAACCAAACGCCCATGTTGTCTTCATGAACCATTATATAACGAATTGAGAAATATGTTTTGATGGTTTACAACATTGATCTAATATAATGTAGTAAGTTTTAACTAGTTTTTAAAAGTTATATCAACAATGTGCCTTTTGAAAAATGAAATTCAACAAGGGTTTATGGGCGATTAAAGATTTTGACAAATTGATGTGTTATACTAAGTTTGAGTTGCAATACATCATTCTAATCCTATGGGAAGCATTTGGTTGTTCAATTCCTAGCTTCTATTTCACTAAAATTTTAGAAAACTTACAAAAGATGTTGTTATACGTTTGGTTAGCGTTTGCCCCTTGCGAAACAACCCCGGATTGGTGATTTGGTGAAGGATTTTGATGGTTTTGGTTGTTTTGGTTCGTACTCAGCAGAAGTGAGGAAGGGAATTATGAACAAATGGAGTGTTTGGCAAAAGATTTAAGGTGGAAAACGAATTTGAGAGTATCAGATGGCCGGGCCCCTTAAACAGTAAGGGGACCGCCCCCGATAACAAGCCGGTCCCCTTAATTATTAAGGGGGCCGCCCTTTGAATTTTTGAATTTTCGCGGTTTTAGTTTCAGGAACAAATATATTTATATATATATAATTATATTTATAATATATCAAAAATACGTAAGCGTTTATTGGCATGATGATACGATACTTAACAATTTTTAATTACCATTTCGATAATTAAAATGTACCTTTGACAATTTTGGATAAAATGATCAAAGTGTTAAGTTGATGAGGGGTTTGAGGTGTGTTCGGGAATATGTGAATATGTGTATGTATGTGTGTATATATATATATATATATATATATATATATATATATATATATATATATATATATATGTATAAATGTAAGTGAGTGATGGGTTGATACGTGAGGTTTGAGAGATGATAATGGAGATAGAATATAGTCGGCGAAAGGAGTTTGTTTCATCCATAGTGTTCACGTGCGAAGGCGTTCTTACATGATAATAGTCCACTTGACTCATATCCCTTCATCATCATGAGTCTTCTAAAAGTGGACATAATAGAATTTCGTGTTGAACGTAAAAGATTAAAAGTAACACGAGGGGGCAGGAAAGGGTTCGATAACGAACAATTTTCTGGAGTTCTAGAAAGTCAACTAATGACGTATCTAGGTTATGTGCAAGCATATATATGTATATGTATATATATCTAATATAATAAGTATGAGAATATATGTGTATATATATATATATATATATATATATATATATATATATATATATATATATATATATATATATATATATATATATATATATATATATATATGATCAAACAAAGTAGAGGAAAATAGCAAGCTATATCTATACAAACAACGTAATCAAACAAAGCATATTTATCTAAGCATGGCAATGAGTTGTGAAAGAATGGCGTACCCGGTGGTCTTCAAAAAAATCTTCAAAATCTTCAAGATGACATATAGACTTTGAAAAAGTCTACGTTGAGAAAAACTTCAAGATTTCCTCAAGGAATGTTCAGCTAGCTATTCGGTCCCCATTGTCTCTTTGGTCCCAAGTTGTTTGGTCCAAACATGTTTAACATTTGACTAGGATGCATGAAAGGTGGTAGTATACTCCAAGGATTGTAGCTTTGTTGGTAGTTCCACATTTGATTACTATTGTTATTATAGTTTTGCCTATTTTGGTTTCTTCTTGGTTGAGGTGTTTTAGACCTAGGATGAGGATTATTTGGTTTTCTAGGTGGTGGAGTTTTAGATCTTGTCTTATGTTTAGAAGATCTTACTTCGTTTTTTAAAGACGGTTTATAAAAGCTTTTACTTCTTCATTGTTAGCAAGAGGTATTTTTCTATCACTAATAAGTATATACTAAAGATTAGATTTTAGAGGTTTTTGTTCATTAAGTTCATTTTCGAATTTGACATTTTTAATCTCGCTTGTTGAAGCTTCATTTGAGTTAAATCCTAAACCGGTTTTATCTCCGGATACTCTTTGAATACTTGTTATTTTACTAAGTGAGTGACTACTATTTTCAAATTTATCAAGTTTGCGAATTTCTTCCCTAAGTATTTCGTTTTCACCTTTAAGCTCTTGACATGATTTACATTCTTCAAAAATTTCTTTACCTTTTTCAAGTTGATGTATTTTAATTTTTAGTTCTAGTACTTCATTTTCCAATTGATTGTTTATGTATTTTAGTGATTTGTTTTTGGCCATTATTAGTTGTCCTAATTTGCATAGTCTATTATATTCATTATCTAGGTCTTTTTCATCTAATGATAAACTTTCATCACTAAAATATTCGGTTTCGGAACGTACCTCATTTGATGTATTCGCCATAAGACACTTCTCTTCCTTTGTCGTTTCTTTCTCATCTTCATCGCTATCACTCCAAGCTCCTCCAACAAATGCTCTTTGATTTTGATCTCTTGTCATCATTGGACATTTTCCAATAAGGTGATTTGGATCACCACACTTGAAACATTTCCTTTCATTCTTGTTGTTCTTGTCATCCTTACTCTTTTGAAATGTTTTCTTTTCATTATGTGGTTGTCTTACGAATCTTCCTCGCCTTTTGAAGAATTTCTTGAAATCTCTTACGGCTATGGCGTATTCTTCGTCATCACTTTCGGAAGATGAGCTATCTTCGATACTAGATTCCTTTCTAGCTTTCAAGGCGATTGACTTGCTTTGCTCTCGTTTTCCTTTGACCATTTCGGAATCTTTCTTTATAATTGCTTCGTAGACTTTTAAATTTCCAATTAATTCATCAAGTTGCAACGTTGACAAATTCTTTGATTCTTCAATAGCCGTCACTTTAGCTCGCCATTTTGGGTGAAGAGCCCTAAGAAACATCCTAACAAAATTCTTACTAGAAAAATTCTCTTCAACTGCTTTTAAACTTGTGATGATGGTGTTAAATCTAGCAAAAGCATTATCAATTGATTCCTCTTCCGGAATCGTGAATTGCTCATATTGTTGAACAAGTAGATCTATCTTATTATCTTTGACTTGACTATTACCTTTGTGAGTTATTATTAAAGAGTTCTAAATTTCTTTTGCGGTTTCACACATAAAGATCCTTTCGTACTCTTTACGTGGTAGCGCATTATAAATAACCTTTTTTGCTTCATTATTTTTAGCAAGTTTTCTTTTTAAATCATTATTTTATTTTTCAAAAGGTACGATTTCATCTTTCTTTGTTTCGGGGTTATTTTCAATAGGTAAAAAATCACCATTAGTAATAACATGCCAAAGATCTAGATCTTTTGACTTCACATAAGTTTCGAATCGATTTTTCCAATATAAAAATCCATCACTTTCAAATAGTGGTGGTCTTTGCATAGATTGCCCTTCTAAATATTTTTCAGATTCCATAGATCATTACAAGTTTTAAAATACAATATATTTTAAAGATCTTGCTAGACGTGGCTCAGATACCAATTGTGGAAAACTAGAAGGGGGGTTGAATAGTTTTACGTCCTTTTTAAATTTATTACCAAAATATTTTGTAGCTTATAAAACTTTCGATTCGATCTCAAGTGAGTTCAAGTAACAACCAATATAAGCAAGTCTAATCTAATAATGAAAGTATTGAAATAGAATGAAGAAAAGATAGAGTTAGAAAGATCAAACCACAACACACGAATTTATAGTGGTTCGGCTACAAGGACACCTTCCTTGCCCTACTCCACTCCCCGAGTACCACACTCGAGAGTTTTCTTCACTATGTCAACAAACTCCTTATGGTGGAGAAACCTTACACACCTTGGCTTACACGAGTTAATGACACTAAGCTAAATGTCGAGTTCTAATCGTAGCTAGAACCAATCTCACAACTTCTTCAAGACTTCACACCTTCACAACTTCTTCAAGACTTCACACCTTCTTCACACCTTGTCAACTTCACACCTTCTTCTATGCACAACTAAATCACAACTACTACACTACTTTACAACACACCTAGTTTCTACAATCAACAAATTCTCACAACACCTTTACAAATATCTAACACTACTACAATATGAAAATAGCTAATCACAACACTACTACAATTAAATGGATTTAGAGGAGTGTTCTTCTTCTTGCACTTGAGTGGATGAAGCTTTGGATCACTTGGAAACAAAGACTTATGAATTATATGATCAAAGGAGTTTTGATATAGAAATGGAGGTTGGATCAGAAAGTTTTTAGTACAAAAAGGTGAGAAAAATATGTGGAATGATCCAGTATTTAAAGGGCCAGAAAATACTGTTCTGGAGCGTGCCGGTCCCCTTAATTAGTGGGCGGTCCCCTTAATGATTAAGGGGGCCACCTAGTATAATTAAGGGGGCCGCCCTACTAAACGTTGGAAAAGTTTTTCTGGATAAAATTTGCCCATTTTGGTTGGAAATTTGAAATCATATCTTTGTAGTTTAATATAACAATACCAAAAACGATTTACAAATATATATAAAATGTTAATATCATTTTATAAAATGTTATGTCTTAAGACAAGGTTTCCTTTGATCATGTAATGCATAAGATGCTTAGTTTATGCATACCTTAAGTGATATTAGATGTAGAGGTAAATATTTGTTACTAAATACTTGTTTACGTCTTAATCTTGAGTTAATTTGATTTGAGTTTTGTGATTATCAAAACATAGGTTTATTGAGAAATATTAATAACGTTTTTAAACATTATTTATATCAACAATCTTCTTTTTTGCCCGATTCGCCTTGTTTTTTTCACTTAAACTCTGCAACAGGATAGTAAAATATCATAATGGGAAATTAAGTAATGTTATTTAAAGTGAAAGAGTATTTCACACCTTAGTGTTTTCTTTATTCCAATACTTCACAAGCTTCTTCCATTGTTTTTTTTGCACTTGCTTTGGCCTAGAGCTTATTTGTTGCTTAACTGACAAAGACGGATCATGGTAGTGTTCCTTAACTCTTGCCCTCCAGTTCTTCACCTTCCGCCCAAATGATTGCAATATCCATTTTTCTCCAGCTTCCAGAATATCAAATTTTGTCTAAAAAATGTAATAGCTCACATTAGAAAACAAATACTTTATTCATTAACATACAAATTTAACATTGTGTACCTTTAAGAGTTCAGGCAAAGCTTTTTTTTTTTTGCAGCGTCAACTTTATTCCATGGTTTATAAATCGGACAATACTTTCCACTCCTTGAAAGGGTTCCCATGAAATGAGTCAGATGACTACTTTTGTCGTTAATAGGCTGTCCGTGTTCATTAACTAAAATAGGAATTCTATCCCCTTTTTCTTGGGCCCAAACTTTTGCCATACGTGTTGGTCCTCTCTTTCTTTTGCTTACAATCCGAACTACAAAAAGTGAACATGATTTACAATAGATACATATACATTTAAAATACTAAATAAATTGAAATGGAGGCAATATCTTAGCGTTGTATTTTGTCTTGTTTTAATTTAACTTTATTATATATTCTTCTTATATGACACAATATATGATATATGATATATGATTTTTAAAACGATGCAATCAAGTATATCAGGTTAACCTGTTTCATTTGTGTAACTTCATGGTTTTCTTCATTTTCAGGTTGCTGAGCTTGAATCTCTTCTCCGACTAGATCATCGCCATCATTTGCTAAATCGTTCTCATTCTCCAAATCATCCTCATTCTCCAAATAATCCATGTGTTTATCTACATCATCTTCTGAAGTAGCTTGTTCTTCAATATCTTCATTCATATGTATGTCTTCGATATCATCATTTTCAGCATCATAAGGGTCTTCATTGTTATATATAGTAAAAAAAAAAAAAAAAAAAAAAAAAAAAAAGAAAGTAAGCATCGAAAATAGTTAACTGAATATACACTTAATAGTAATTTTATATAATATTTGAAATTTATGTATAGATACCATCAGATCTCAAGTCACGCTCCCCGTGGTCATCATCGTTGTCAATTGAAACTAAGTTTCTCTCAGTTGCAGTTAATCTCCCTCTCTTGACAGAATTTGGTTGATCATTTCTCGTTTGGCCTTGGTTGGACTCCTGTACCCTACTATGTATTGCCCTCCCTGTATCAATCTGTTGTCCCTTTTGCGATTGAGATTCTGAAGATGTTAGCCCACGGGAGACATTCGGAGCACTCATTGGTTTTTGTGCTAAATTTTTATATCTAGTCATGGACATGCAACTAGAATTGTTAGAAAACAAACATAAAGAAATAATATTAGCCAAATTTATTATTAGTACCTTTTTATTTGTTTGTGTAGCCGCTTTTTCTGGGTTATCTTCCTCAGCATTAAGATGAAAGTCTGAACCAGACATATAATCTGCATCTTTTTCACTGGTATCCGTTGGTTTCTTTTTCTTTTTCTTTGTTTTGTCACTCTCTACTAGACTTGTGAAAGACTTAGCAATATTTTTCACTCCCAAAGCTTGTAATCTCTGTTGGTTTTCTTGAATCCTTGACCTTCTGAACATTTCATAATCATTCGTATTTCTCGTGGAGACTTGGCGTTGCATCCTTTTATTTTCCATTACTGGTGCACAAAACAAATAAAATTATGATGAGATTGCAAAGAACAATAGTCATTTGAGAACAACAAAACTGAAATCAAATCACTATCTGTTACATGTTACAGAATGAAATACATTATCTACAAACAAAAATAGACTCAAATCCTTCAGTTACATGTCACAGAATGAAATACATTATCTACAAACTGATATCAAATCACTATCACTATCACTATCTTTAAAACCAGTGGTGGTGATGGATGGGTTGGTGCTGGTGTTAGCTACCCAAATCCTTTGACCCAACTTTACACAGTTATACCAACATTCATTTAAATTAAACAGTTTGTAGCAAGCATTACACCAACATCCATGGCCACAACCTATATACAGCCTTAAAAGCTACCACTTAGAACCGAATAGCCGACTGTAAACAACATTAGGAAAAAACCGCTCGTGACGACAAATCTAAGACAATTTACTTTCACAATCAACCACCCTACCATTACATATGAAATCAGCCATATAAAATCAACACCCACAACGAAACACAATCTTTGGATGACATTACAAAGTACCTTCGACCAGAGATTATACAACATGTGTAAAATAAGTACGGATGACCACACACGACAGCCTAAAAGACATTACAAAGAATTGTGGTTATCCACTAATAGCATCCAAATAAGAAAAAGATTTTGGAAAATGGTCATCCGCAACTAAAATACAACTTGTACCACATCACAAATAAGCAGCACTTATGATCACATATGAGACTCATCACAAGAGGTCAACCAAACACAAACCCGAACCCACCATTTCCCACACTTAAGACTCATCACAAAGGTTAAACAAACACTAACAATGTATAACAATAACAATGTATAACAATGATAATAACAATAATAATAACAATAACAATAACAATAATAATAATAATAATAATAATAATAATAATAATAATAATAATAATAATAATAATAATAATAATAATAATAATAATAACAATAACAGAGGTTTCCATTACCTATTGAGTCAGATCTTCATTCAAAAGTGAAAACCCACAATCGTTGTTTTGCTGCCCATGTACAACCCTAAACCGAAATTGAGATTTTAACCATATGTGAAAAATGATTTCCATTAATAAAATCGAATCAAATACTTGATTTCCGAAAAGATATGCTTGATTTTCGCAGCGCCAAAACTTATTTATTAATCTAAATTTTTCCCCAAAAATTTTAAGCGGGTTTATGTGAATAAAATGTGAACGTGGGTGGGTAAGTTTTCCCCTAAATTTTAGAGTATAATTTGATTTATAATTAAATTAATTAATACTAGTATATAGTATATGAAATGTATTATATTATTGTATATATAATATATAGGTATTTTATTGTATTTGAAACTAAAAATGAAGTAGATTTGGCATTCGTTTTTCCGACTTCCCGGGTCAAACAACAATATCAATGTGTTGAATTAATTAGTCTCTGTTGTATCTTACTGCCCGAAATGGAGCGGCTCCAGATAGTTCATTTGTTTTACGCGGGCGTTATTTAAAACGTGGCTATTTTATTACAGACGGGATTTATCCTAAGTGGTCTACGTTTGTTAAAGCGTATCTGCATCCAGTTGACCCGAAAGATAAAGTGAGTAGGACAGTAATCCACCACGAGCCCAGAAACATAAATATCAGATCATATAACAGATAATCCACTAACCGTAGATAACAGATCTAGGTAGCATCGATACGCCCTTGCAGATAACATAGTGGCCCAACATATACTTGAGCTCATAACATGTAATAGATAAGGGATGGTGTGGAACATCACTCAACCACACTAGAGTCATATATGCCATTGGTGCATCAATGACATGGACATGGAACCCCCATGACTAGTGAAATGGCTCGGGTTTGAAACTGGGAGTCAGATATCATATCATAATCAGAGTGTCATATCAAAAGGTTCATAACCAATGTTGCAAAAATCGCGAATCAGTAGTCGGGCGGTCGACCACCTTGTAGCTTGTAATCGGTCTGGGCGGGATTAATCGGTGATAGGGTATAATTTGATGTATAATTAAATTAATTAATACTAGCTAGTATATAGTATACGAAAAGTATTATATTATTGTATATATATAATATATAGGTATAGGTATTTTATTGTATTTGAAACTAAAAAAGAACTAGAGTATTACCCGGTCGGTGCTCGGGTTATCAACTAAGGGCCCGTTTGGTTGGTGAGTGTTGATTTGGATTCGGGATTGATTTGGTTAAAACGTAAAGTTTATGAAATAATAACTCTAGGGATGCAAAATTAATTTTCTTAAATTCTAATCAGTAAAATAAATTTTTAGAAAAAATAATTATATTTTTTTTATTGTTATTTAATTTTTTATGAATTAAAAGATAAATAAAAGAAATTAAATCAAGAAAAATAGCAAAACTATTTAGAAAATTATGAAATATGTCTGGTAAAAACTTTAAACTATTTAGAAGATAAGAAAATTAAAAACTTTGAAAAAGCTAATATGAATATCGTCAAGAGTTCTCAACGGATGCGGTCATTCATTTATATCGTCAAGAGTTCTTGCGTAAGCCAACTTCCCATGACGTCACATTTTGGGGATGCTTTGTAGCCTATATTGTACACATATTGAACGGAGGAATTGTCCTAGGCATTTGCGAGGCCAATATACGCGAGGTGATCATAAAGTGCCGACTATTATGATTGAATGTATTGCTTCGCAGGATCTGTGGATTTGGCATTCGTTTTTTCGACTTCCCAGGTCAAACAACAATATCAGTGTGTTGACTTAATCAGTCTCCGTTGTATCTTACTGCCCGAAGTGAGAGATAGGACAGTAATCCACCACGAGCCCAGAAACATAACATATCATATCATATAACAGATAATCCGCTAACTGTAGATAACAGATATAGGATGCATCCATACTCCCCTGCAGATAACATAGTGGCCAAACATATACTTGAGCTCATAACATGTAACAGATAAGGGATGGTGTGGAACATCACTTAACCACACTAGAGTCATATATGCCATTGGTGCATCAATGACCCGAACATGGAACCCCTATGACTAGTGAAATGGCTCGGGTATCAAACTGATAGTCAGATATCATATCATAATCAGAGTGTCATATCAAAAGGTTCATATCCAAAAGGTTCATAACAAATGGGTCATATCAAATGGTTCAGAAAAGCATATCAAAGTTTCATAATCAAAGTTTCATAGCAAAGATTCGTCATTGAGGTTCAGAGCAAAAGGAATCATATCAAAGATTCGTCATTAAGGTTCATAAAGGACGACAACAGGGCAATATCACCAGTTCATATGACCCAAGTGTACTATCGGGTTGTTCGGTTAGTTTGGTTTCATTGAATTTGAAAATAATAATCATGAATATTTTAAAAATAATATTCAAATTATAACCATTTATAAAGATGGGCGGGATCTTTTTGAAATTCACGGGTTGAAAAGGTTAAACGGGTTGAAAAGGTTAAACGGGTTTTGGGTTGACCTAGTCAACCCTTTTTTGATACAAAAGTTGCCACATTACACGAGTTAAATAGGTTAAACGGGTTAAATGGGTTTGTGGGTCGACCCGTTTAACCCATTTAACCCATATAATAAAATATAAATAATTTTTAATGTAAGAAAAAAAGCTTAAACGGGTTGGCAGGTCGACCTACTTAATTTATTCACAACCCGAACCTGACCTGATTAATAAACGGGTTAGATGGGTTGACCCAAACCCGACCCGAAATATATTTAGACTCAACCCGAATTGCCACCCATACCCTGAGGTAGTAGTTCCTCTCTTTCTAGAAATGCTTTAAACTGAAACTGAATTGGGTGAAGTTTGAGTCATCCCAATTAAAATATATTATGGGTATGCGTAAGTATTTTCTCGACCTTTTATTTTCTTCAGGCTTTTCAGTTCTCATCATTACTTGTTTTAATTCTTTCATTTCTCATTAATACCTCTCTTAATTTTTTCAGTTCATGCATCTACCCTTTTTTCTATATATATGTTGGTTTTCTTTTTATTTTTTCAGTTCATGTATCTACCTTTTTCAGTTCATAACTCTTTCTCTATATACAACCCTACTTGAAAATGTCTGAGAAGCCCTACTTGAAGGAACTGACATATCTTTGCGGTTCCGATAAGCTTCATGAGTGTTTTACATTTTTGAATATTCAGGAGATACCGATTAATGAGGTTAACATGAGAAATGTGGCCGCTGTGAGAGACGACATGCGTATGAATGTGGATAAGAGAACCGAACGTATGAGCGAGGTGTTTGAGCTAAATTTTGATGAAGAACAGGCTGCTGAGGATGTTTAGGATTCACTCCACGAAGTCCAGATCATTGAGAGACGTTTGGTAGAATCTCTTGCAAGTGTTGTGGCTGATTTTCAGAGGTTGATAGCATTGAAGAAGGAGACCATTGAGCTGCTGGAGAAGTATGATGAAGACTGAAGATAGTTGGGTCTTTTGTGGTTTTTGGGTCTTTTGGTCTTATGTTCTTGGGTTAGGTAGTTGTTTGGGTACCTGTTTCTAGGGATTTACCCTAGAAAAATTTTGATTAGGCGTATGGGTACCTATGGTTATGTAGTTGTTTAGGTAGTAGTTTGGATGAAGAACAAGCTGTAGGGGATGGTTTATGAACTTTATTATATGTTTATGTTGTCTACAATGTTTAATATTTTAATGTTATGAACATATTTATGGTTACTGGACGTTTGTTTGTTATGTGCTTTGATGAAATGTTTAGCAGCACTATTTTGTATGATCATAATCTGTATGTGCTAATGTTGATTATGTTGGGGTGTTAGAGAAGAGAGATTGGTTGTAATTTTATTTTTAAAACTTGTTATCTTTAAGTTAATGAAAGTACTTACTGCTTAAATTTCAGTATTTACCATTTCTAGTAGTAATGGAAATTTAAAGTTTCTTTGGTAAAATTTTGTCTAAATCCTGTTCAGTACTCCAACCATTCACATAAGCTCTCTTAGGTCATTAGAATTCATAAGAAAATATAAAAAGAGTAAAATCAGAAACAAAATCTTACAACAGGGAACCTTTGCATATGAACTGTGGAATGCTATTGGAAGTTGTCAGTTGTGGAAACGGCAAGAAGGACTTTTTACTAGCTTGTTTTACAACAAGCTAGAGCTTGTAGCTGTTTCAAGAGCCCTTGGTTGAGCCTAGGGTCAAGGTCTCATTCTTTTGTTCCAATTTCCAATTTCTATTATAATTTTTCATAAATCTGTGACTGTTAGTTGTTATTGTTAAATGTTGTTTGATTTTGTTTATATGTGTTTAATTTAGCCTAGTACAAGCTTATGTATCAGTATTATGATTTAGATTGCTCATTTGCCTTTTAAATTTGTTAAATCAGTTATAAAGGGGTGTTTGGTTATGTGTTGTTTCAACTGTGGTAGTTGCCTTTTCACTTATTTCTCTGCACACTCTGACCTCTCAGGTGATATTAGAACTAGTAAAACTATAAAACCAAGGTTTTAACTAGAGAAAGTCAAAATCAAATTACCTTCACTCTCACAGTCCACTGTTGGGACCTGTGAGGATCAAATCTCACCCACTTTGTCTAAATCTTGTTCATGTATCTTAAATTAGTGTTATCATAGCATAAATAATCATAATTAGTGCATAGGGATCAAACAAGTTTCATTAAAGTCAAAGTTTAAGTTCAAAATCAAAAAGTCAAAATGGTATGTTAGTCAGAAAGTCAGATCTTGTGAGAATTTTTGTGAATTTTGTGTTGAGATTCAAGTCTTGAGCTTTTTACATGTTGAAATTCCCCATCTAAGCTTTTGAATCCCACAGTTAGCTTATTTTTATGATTTTTTTTCTGGCTTAGGTGATAGTTCAAAGTGGCCTGCAGGGCTAAACATTGCCCTGCACCAGGGCATCAGCTCAAAACCCCAACGTTCCATGTGCCTTAGATTCTTCATTAGTGGGCCCCACATTGAGCTTATTGGTTTTTTGGAAAGCCAATAAGCTCATCTATAAGGTTCAGGGCTTATTTCAAACTTTTGAGCTTATTAGATAGGGCTGCAGTTAGCTTTTTGTTTGTCCAATTCCACCCATACACTGAGTGATCAGTGTTGACCACCCAAGTTCAAGCCCTCCTCAAGTGCTTATCTGTGGGACCCAAACCTTTAGTCCTAGCTTTTTAGAAACCTCAATAAGTCACCTTTTCATATCAAGTCTCACTTTGGATCCCTGTCAACCCTAGTGGGCCCCACAAGGGGTGCAAGGTTCTTAGTTTTGGCCTGTTTGGCCTGTGATATTTGGCCAAGTGCTTATTGTGGTCTACAGCTTATTCCTTTAGCTTATCTGGTAGTTTTTAGCTTAATCTAGGTACAACTCATGTAGTTACAGCTTATTTAGCTTATTGTAGCTTATTTGTAGCTTATTTAGTTTTAAAAATCCATTTTGGCTTAAAAAAGCATCTGTTAAGCTAAAAAGCTCATAGAGAGCTTATTTTTTAGTTTTGAAAAAAGTGTTTTCACAAAAGTTACTTATAATTAGTAATAAAAAAGTGTTGTAAAAAGAAAATCAAAAAAATAAAATAAATGGAAAAATTGCAAAAAGTGGGTTTGAACCTGGGACCTCAAGCATACATGGACAATACCACAACCCCCTTCCAATTGCTCTGGGGCACCAGTTCCGTTTGTTATTGCATAATCTATATACTTAATATAGTCCTTGTTCCTTTTAGCTTATTTTTGCTATTTAGCTTATTTAACTACTTATCCATACCATTTTCCCCCTCCTCATATTTTTCCTAGGTTCCTTGTAACTTGTAGCATTCCTAGTAATTTTCCTATAATTTTTACTGTTCACTAGGTAATTTTTAGATTTAATTTTAATTAAATTAGTTTAAATTAAAAAGCCAAAAATAAATTAGTTTTAGTGTTTAATTTTTATCCCAGATAACTTTTTCTAATTTTTGATAACTTTTATAAGTTATTAAGCTTCTGTAAAAATTACTTTTGCAATTTTCACTTTTAATTTCTAATTTTTAGATTTAAATTAGTTTATCTAGCTTTGAATTAATAATTAATCAATTAATTTAGAAATAGCTTAAAAATAAATTGTAAAAATATTTCTAATTTTAATATCCAAATACACATCATTCCACCATCCAAAATTGCCAGCAGGACTCACCACCATCATCTCCATCAATTGATATCCGAAAACCGGAAATCAGCACCATCATCAAGACCAGGTAATACCTCATAATTAAAAACCTAATCGTTTTTGATAAATTTTTATGAAACAAAATATGTGGTTAATTGAATTAGGCTCCATTTCTTTTTGTTGAAATTATATGTGGTTTTTTGTGGTTAATTGAATTAGGTTTAAGATGGATACGAGTTGGATGTCTTTACCAAGATTTACCATTGAATATAAAAAAGGTCTTGACGACTTTCTTGATCATATATTTTATAATGAGGGTAAAAATGGACAGATTTCATGTCCATGTATTGATTGTGGTAATCAGATATGGGTAGATCGGGCGGAGGCTACAACACATCTGCTATGTGTCGGGTTTATGAAAGGTTATACAATTCCACCTTTCAGTTCCAAATCAAGTGATGCTCCAATGTTGGATGCTGAAGATGACATGCAAGGGTTGGTGAATGATGCCTTCCATCGGTTTGGTGATGACACACAAACCGATGACATGGGAACACAAAGTGAAAGTATGAGTATGCCAAACCTAAAGGCGAAAAAATTTTATAAAGTGTTGGGAGAGGCAAAGAAACCACTATATCCTGGGTGTAAGTTATCAGTTCTTTCTTTTATCATTAGACTATTTCATGGTAAGTTTGTTGGGAAATGTAGTGATAATGGTTTCAGCATGATGCTGGATACAATGAGGGAAGCCTTCCCCGATGCTTCTATACCGAAGTCATTGTATGAACTAAGGAAGATAATTCGAGAGTTGGGACTTAGTTATGATAAAATTGATGCATGTCCTAATGATTGTATGTTGTACTGGAAAAAAAAACATTAATAAAACAGAATGTGATATATGCCATACGTCAAGGTATAAAGCAAGTGAAGATGATTCTGCAGATGAGTCAACCACAGCTGATACATGTAAGAAGATTGGAGCAAAGGTGTTGCGTTATTTTCCGCTCATACCACGATTGCAAATGTTGTTTATGTCATCTAAAACAGCCGTCTCCATGAGATGGCATGAAGAGAGTCGCACGAAAGATGGTTACTTGAGACATCCTGCAGATTCCCCAGAATGGAAAGCATTTGATTTTAAGTATGATAAATTTTCCAATGAATCTTGTAATATCAGGCTTGGTTTAGCGAGTGATGGGTTTAACCCTTTTGGAACAATGAGTGTTTCTCATAGTACATGGCCTGTTGTTTTGACGCCATATGATCTACCTCCTTGGATGTGCATGCAGAAACCTTATTTCTTTCTAACTTTACTTATACCTGGCGCATCTGCTCCTGGGAATAATATAGATGTCTATATGGAACCGTTAGTGGCTGAGCTAAAGGAGTTGTGGGATCTTAAAGGAGTAGACACTTATGATGCATCAACAAAAAGTAACTTTCGGATGCGTGCTTGTTTGTTATGGACGATCAGTGACTTTCCTGCTTATGCAAATTTTTCCAGATGGAGCACCAAAGGTAAACTTGCATGTCCTAACTGCCATAAACATACAAAATCAACACGCTTGACTCATGGCAAAAAACAATGTTTTATGGGACATCGTCGATATTTGCCTACTGATCATGCTTTTAGAAGAGATAAAAACTCTTTTGATGGCACAGAAGAACAAGACAGGCAACCCCGTGGCTTAAGAGGACAAGAAGTACTTAATGAGTTAGATGGTTTTGAAATTAAATTTGGAAAACTTGTGAAGAGCAACCCAAATTTACCTTTTAATTGGAAGAAGAAAAGTATTTTTTTTGAGTTACCGTACTAGAAAGATAACTTGCTACGCCATAATCTAGATGTAATGCATATTGAGAAGAATGTTTATGACAGTGTACTTGGAACGCTAATGACTCTAGATGGGAAGACCAAGGATCATATAAAAGCACGCCTAGATTTACAAGAAATGGGCATTAGACCTAAACTTCATCCTATAGTTCAAGATAACAACAAAGTTTATTTGCCACCTGCTTGTTTCTCAATGGATAAAAAAGAGAAAGATATTTTTTGTCGTGTGCTTAAGAAGGTGAAAGTTCCAGATGGTTATGCAGCTAATATATCAAGATGCGTAGAGTTAAAACCTCCAAAACTGTTTGGACTTAAAAGTCATGATTGCCATATTTTGATGCAGCAGTTGCTTCTCATTGCCTTGCGAAATGTGTTGCCTAAGCACGTGCGCTATCCTGTGATGAAGCTATGTCGTTACTATAAACAATTATGCTCAAAGGTTCTTAATCCAAATGATTTGGTTCAAATGGAAACCGAGATTGAAAAAATACTTTGTGATTTAGAAAGGATTTTTCCGCCATCATTCTTTGATGTCATGGTTCATCTTACTTCAGAGGCCAGATTAGGAGGGACAGTTCATTACTGTTGGATGTATCCAATCGAGATGTGCACATTACTATTTTAGTAAATACCTTTATTTACAAATATTATTGAATCTAAAATTCTTGGTTTTGATATCTTAGGTATTTATCTACATTAAAATCTTACGTACGAAACAGGAATAACCCGGAGGGTTCCATTGCAGAAGGATATCTAGCTGAAGTGTGTGTGTCGTTTTGTTCATTGTACTTATCCAGTGATGTTGAGACCGTACATAATAAGACAAGTCGAAATTATGATGACGATGGTTATGAGGATGTTTTACCTATCTTTTCTATGGTGGGTCGATCGATTGGTGCTACAAAGGTAGAAATAATGGACCTTGACATTTTGGCTAAAGCACATTCATATGTGTTGTTCAATTGTAGTGAAGTTGATGAATTTCGAACGTAAGTAATTATATTAGTTGTGAGTTTCATAAATTATATTATACGATTAATAGTTGTCGTTGTTATCATCATTATCATCTATTAACACTGCAGTGAACATCTGGCGATGGTTCATCATGAAAATCGGAGAAAACGTAAGCGTGACATTCAACGTTTACATAGTGAGACTTTTGAGTCGTGGTTTCAAGATCATGTAAGGAATATACACAGGTTTATTACTTTTGGAAAATAATTATAATGACATAGCATTTCCGACCTACTAATACACGTGTGTATAACAAAACAATTAACACATCTTGCCTTAATTCAGGTTGAGGAGCTACATGCTAGAGGGGATCACAGAATCACAGAAAGTCTAAGGAACTTGGCAAGTGGTCCATCTGAGTTTGTGAAATGGTTTCCGATTTCATAAATGGTTTCCGATTTCACACAAAAGATGTAGAACAGAATAGGAAAACACAGAATAGCGGGGTTATGCTTCAGGCCATGACAAACAGTTTCTTGAGTGCTACAGATAACAATCCTATCGCGGGAGATGTAACTTACTATGGGGTTTTGAATGATATCATTGAGTTGGAGTATGCTATTGACAAGAAAGTAGTTTTGTTCGATTGTGATTGGATTTTGAATGGTTCAAGGAAAAAAGAAGATGACAACGGGTTTACTCTATTGAATTTTGAAGGATTGAAGGCTCATAACAAGCCTTTTATACTAGCTTCTCAAGCACAGGAAGTATTTTACGTTCCAGATAGTGTTGACAAAGGATGGCAAGTTGTGATCAAGACAGCACCCAGACATGTTTATCACATGGATGAACAAACAAGTCTAGATGACGTGGAAACACATTTGCAGGGTGACTCATTTATGGGTCCTCAACATGACGAAACAATGGATATTGAATTGGTTAGAGGTGGTTTCGATGGAACCGTTGTGGACAACAAAGACTTAGTTATTGCCGATGAAGAAGATCCAGTTGAAGCAGCTTAATGATTTCAATTAGCTAAATAGTAATACTCCCTGTTTTCATGTAAAATTAGTTGTTAAGAATCAATTACAAGCCACATTACTTTTTTTGGGTAAAAGGGTTAATTCACCCTGGCAAAATATATTACACTTAAAAAAAGTTTTAAAAAAAACTCTCTCTAGAACTATGGGCGATTTTCTTAACCCTTCCCTCCTACATTCAAAATTCGATCTCTAATCTTTTAATCTGGTTCTAATCCTTATAACGATTGTGTTTTGGACGGTTAACTTGTTTTAATTCAGTCCTATAACATTGTTTTTATTTGGATTCAGGCTTGGTTGAGGTAGGGAATCGTTTTCTTTTAGGGTTTTGTTGAATCGCTGTTCTAGTTTTTTAGGGCTTAAGGCTGATTCGTTTGTTTCCTTTTATTGGATTTGTTGCTGTGCGATTATGGATTAGGTTTAATATGTAAGTCGGTTAGGGATTGGTGTGGAGTATTTAATCCCTTTAAGGGATTCGGTTTTCCTCTTGCTGGTCGATTTTGGTTGTGGCTTTTTTAGGGTTTTTTTGCCGACTTGGTTTTTTATTTTGGGTATTCGCTGCTCATTTTTATTAGGTTTGCTGCTGCTTTGTTTCATTGTTTGCTGCTATGGATTCGACTCATAACCCTAACAAACCTTCAAGTCGATTTGATTCTAATTTATTCGCTAATGCTCCTCTTTTAAAATCGATTTTGAAGAACAAGGGTGCTGCTACTGTTATTAATTTGCATGGTCCACTTGATGAAGAGGGTAGTATTGATGAGACGTTGGTGAGTGGTATTGCTAAGAAGATTAATAATGTTGATGGTCAGTTTTTGCGTAAGGAGAAGGATTTGAAAACTACACGTGTGGTTCACTTTGCTGATCATGATGTCGAGTTTTCACAGAATAGTGATGATGGGGCTGGTCTTGGGAAGAATATTGTTGAGGAGGGAGCTAGTGGTACTACAAAAGCTACTTCTAATGCTAATGTTGTGAATGAAGAGCACGTTAAGGGTGGTTCTAAGAATGGGGCAGGTTTACCAAAGGAACCAAACAAACCTAGTAACATCTTCAATAACGTGTCTAATTCAGGATCGTTTGCGGATAAATTGAAGAATTCGTCGGTTAAGAAGGTTGTTAAGGTTGTAGAGATGAGGAATGACAAGAAAGTGGCTGGTGCTAATGTGGCTATTCCATTGGAAGCGGTTAACGAGGTTAGTAACAAATTTGTGAATACTCTTTATGGGTACTTTATTGGAAAGAGACTTGCTTTTCCTATTGTGGAAAACTACGTGAAGAATACTTGGGCAAAGTTTGGTCTACAACGTGTTATGCTAAATAATGGATTTTTTATGTTTCAATTTGCTACCAAGGAAGGTATGGAAAGGGTTCTAGAGGAAGGACCATGGCTGATTCGCCTTGTGCCTATTATTTTGAATATTTGGACTCCTAATTCTAAACTTAAAAAAGATGAGATTACATCAGCTCCGGTGTGGGTTAAGATTCATAATGTTCCTGTTGTAGCATATTCAGAGGTGGGTCTTAGTCTTATCTCAACACAAATAGGGCGTCCTATTATGTTAGATGCCTATACGAGTTCTATGTGTTTGCAATCTTGGGGGCGTAATTCTTATGCAAGGGTTCTTGTTGAAGTTTCTTCATTGACAGCTCTCCTTGATTCTATAGTTGTGGCGATTCCATACCCTAATGGAGCTGGTCATTCTTTGGAAACGCTTCAAGTTGAGTATGAATGGAAGCCACCTAGGTGTGAAACATGTAAGATTTTTGATCATAGTGATTATGGATGTCCTAAAAGGGTGAAACAGGTTGAACAACCGGTGGTGGATGATGAGGGGTTTGTAGCAGCTTCTAAACGTAAGGGTAAGAGTAAGGCCCCAACTCATGAGAAGGTTATTGATGGAGTTCGGTTTGCTAAACCGAGGGTCACTTTTAACTATGTTTGGCAGCCGGTTTCTAAGAATAAAAAAGGGGCTGATGGAGCTTCTTCTTCTAAGGGTAATGGTACTAATAAGGACCCTACTGGTCCTAAGGTTGTTGGGGAGAATGAAGCTTCATCTTCAAAGGCTCATGTCACCAATAAGAATGATAATGTTCCTACAATGAGTGCTGGTCATAATTCATCGGATAAGCAGGTTGTTAATGATGTACGTACCCCTAAAACGTTTATTCATGATGATTTGAGTGATATAACCAGTAAGAATTCGTTTGACGCGCTTAATGATGATATTTTTAGTTCGGGAGTTGAGGAGCTGTTAGGTAATGGTAAGAATGTTGATGAGGGTGTGACGGTGTTGGATAGTGATGGTGAAGAGGTTGATGATCATATGGAGATGCGTGACAAGCCGGTCCATAGAAATGATATACAAAAGGAAGCAAGCACTTCCTCTATAGACGGTGCTGATGTATAGCATAGCCTCATGGAACATAAGGGGAATGAACCAATCCCCTAAACAAAATGAGGTTCGGCAGATTATTTGTGAAAATAAACTTTCGGTTTGTGCTATTCTTGAGTCTCATGTTGCTAATTCGAGGTTGGAGGTGCTTTGTTCGAAGGTGTTTCGTAATTGGGATTGGACTTCTAATGGGCATTTGTGTACTAAGGGCTCTCGTATTGTGTTGGGTTGGAATCAAGACGTGGTTGATTTAACGGTTATTTATATGGATGATCAGGTTATTCATGTTTGCATTAGGTTTAAGGCGGATAAAAAGGAGCTTTTTTGTTCCTTTATATACGCTCATAATAGATACACCCACAGGAGACCTCTATGGGATAATCTTAAGATGCATAAGCTGTATATTCGTGCTCGTCCTTGGTGTATTCTTGGTGACTTTAATTCAGCCTTGCATTTGGAGGATAAGGTGGCGGGATCTTCTGTGATTGATATTTCTATGCGAGAGTTTAAGGAATGTATTGATGACGTAGAGTTGGTTGATATTAATCGGTAGGGGCTGCAGTTTACATGGAATCAAAAGCCTAGAGGTTTGGATGGTACGCTTAAGAAGATTGACCGTATTATGGCGAATCTTGGTTTTATGGATTTATTTGTTGGTGCTCATGCTATTTTCCAGCCCTATCGTATCTCCGATCACTCCCCGGCTATTCTTACCATCCCGACTTCGGTTACATTTAAGCCTCGTCCGTTTAAGTTTGCTAACATTCTGGTTCAGAATCCGAAGTTTAATGAGAAGGTTAAGGAGGCTTGGGATACAAATGTTAGTGGGTTTTTCATGTATCGAGTTGTTAGTAAGCTGAAGTTATTGAAGAAGCCTCTTCGTGGTCTTTTGTTTAATGAGGGTAATATTCATGAGAATGTCATTAAGCTTCGTCATGAGTTGGATACGGTTCAGCGGGCGCTTGATGTAGACCCATTTAATATGGATATTAGAGAAGAGGAAGCAGTTTACCTTAATGCATATAATGAAGCCATTCTGTTGGAGGAACGTTTTCTTAAACAAAAGGCTAAAGTGGAATGGCTTAGGGTAGGTGACTCTAATTCGGCCTATTTCCATAAAGTTGTTAAGAGTCGTAAAGCTAGGAGCCGCATTGATTCTGTTTGCAATAATGATGGGGTTCGATTTGAGCAAGATCAGGTCCCTAATGCGTTTGTGAGTCATTTCACTTCTTTTCTTGGGCAAGAGGGTAATAATGTCCCATTTAATGGTGATGAGCTGTTTCATACGTATCTTGATCCTTCTGTTGCTAATCACATGGTTCGAGAAATTACGGCGCAAGAGGTTAAGGAGTGTATTTTTTCTATGGGTGATGATAAATCACCAGGTCCGGATGGGTATTCTGCTGCGTTTTTTAAGGGTTCTTGGGATATTATTGCGGGGGATGTTACGAAGGCGGTTCAAGAATTCTTTGTTAATGGTAAGCTTCTTAAAGAAGTGAATCATACAGCTATCGCTCTTCTTCCTAAGGTGTCCTCTCCTTCTCGTATTAATGATTTTAGACCAATTTCTTGCTGTAATGTTTTGTATAAATGTATTAGCAAGATCATTGCTAATCACATTAAAGAGAGTTTAACGTCCCTTGTGAGTCAGAATCAATCGGCGTTTGTTCCGGGTAGGAGGATCTCGGACAATATCTTGTTAACGCAAGAGTTAATGCATAATTATCATCTTAACCGGGGACCAGCTCGTTGCGCATTTAAAGTGGATATTCAGAAAGCTTATGATACGGTTGATTGGGCTTTCCTTAGGAGTATTCTGATTGGGTTTGGTTTTCACCAGCGTATGGTTGCATGGATTATGGAGTGTGTGTCATCGACTTCTTTCTCGATCTGTGTTAATGGTGTTATGCATGGTTATTTCAAGGGTAAGCGAGGGCTTAGGCAGGGTGACCCCTTGTCTCCATATCTCTTTACTCTTGTTATGGAGGTTCTTACGCTTATGTTGCATCGTCGGGTTCGTGTTTCTGATTCATTTACATTTCATCACAAGTGCTCTAAGTTGAATATTATTAATTTGTGTTTTGCGGATGATCTATTTCTTTTTACCCATGGTGATGTCAATTCTGCTCAAGTTATTATGGATGCGTTGGATGAGTTTAAGTTGGCTTCGGGTCTTACGCCAAGCTTGCCTAAAAGTACAGCCTATTTCTGTAATGTTCGTAATCATGTCAAGATTGCTATTCTTCAGGTTCTTCCTTTTGAAGAAGGAGTTCTCCCGGTTAAATATCTTGGCGTGCCTCTTGTTACAACGAGGCTGATTTTTCAAGATTGTAAGGAGTTGGTGGAAAGATTGTCTAATCGTATTAAGGATTGGAGGAATAAATCGCTTTCATTTGCTGGTCGGTTGCAACTTATTCAATCCGTGCTCTCTTCTATGCATATTTATTAGGCATCGGTGTTTATTCTTCCTTCTCGTATTATCTATGATCTTGAACAGCTTATGAGAGGTTTTCTTTGGAGTCATGATGGGAATAGTAGAGGTAGATCTAAAGTTGCGTGGGATGTTGTTTGTCTTCCTAAACACGAAGGGGGGCTTGGTATTAGATCGCTTGGTTCTTTTAATAATGCTTTGATTTCTTCTCATATTTGGAGCATTGTTTCGGGTAAGGAATCTCTTTGGGTTAAATGGATACATTTGTATAAGCTTAAGGAGCGCAACTTTTGGGATGTCCCGTGTCGTGGTAATATGACTTGGAGTTGGAGGAAGATTTTGCAGCTTCGGCCTCTTGTTCGAAGATTCATATGGTATAAATTAGGTAACGAATTAAAGGCTTCAGCATGGTTCGATTCGTGGTGCGACTTGAGCCCCTTGTCTCTTATTGTATCCTCTCGGGATATTCATCGAGCTGGCTTTTTTCCTGTTTCTAAGGTTAGTGATATTATTCATGGGCATGGTTGGGCGTGGCCCAATCAATGGTCTGTTCGTTATCCATCTCTTAATTCGATTACGGTTCCTCAATTGCTAAATAATGTGGATGATCGTTTAGTTTGGCGTAATAGTGATGGCAGTTTTAAGCAATTTTCGGTCTCTCTTGCTTGGAATTGTATTAGACCTCGGGGCTCTATTGTTGATTGGTCTCATGTGGTCTGGTTTTCCCACCGAATTCCAAGACATGCATTCCATACTTGGTTGGTGATTAAAAGAAGGCTTAAGACTCAAGATATGTTGACGCTTTTGGATGATAATAATAATCTTGTTTCTTTACTATGCCCGTTGTGTGAGTTGCAACCTGATTCTCATGAGCACCTATTTTTTGAGTGTTTATTCTCTTCTCAAGTTTCGAACTCTCTTAAGGTGTTTGCTGATCTTGGTGTTATGCCCTCGTCTTTGGATGCTATTATAACGTTTCTTACTATTAAGGCGAGATCTAGATCAGTTAGAAGTGTGGTTTCTAAGCTTTTGTTTGCTGCTACATCGTACGTTATTTGGCAAGAACGCAACAATAGGATTTTCAAGCAACAAAAGAGAACGGAAGCTCAAGTGGTTGATGTTATTCAGTCCACCATTCGAATGAAGCTTTTAACTTGTAGATTCAAAAGGACGGTGAAAGTGACTGATCTTGTGCGTGTGTGGAAGTTACCCTCATCTCTTATTCATACATGATGTCGCTTCCATTTTTGGTTATCAATTCACCTAGGGTGATGTGTTCTCCTAAAGAATTGGCTAGTCCTGAGCAAACGGCTACAGGTAAAGACATCTCAAATCCGTATATAGTTTCTGGTTTGCTAATAAATCAGATGGTTATCAAGAGTACCATAGCTTTTGAGCTTAATCTCTTGGCTAGTCCTGAGCAAACGGCTACAGGTAAAGACAGCTCAAATCCGTTTATAGTTTCTGGTTTGCTAATAAATCAGATGGTTATCAAGAGTACCATAGTTTTTGAACTTAATCTCTTGGCTAGTCCTGAGCAAACGGCTACAGGTAAAGACAACTCAAATCCGTTAATAGTTGCTGATTTGCTAATAAATCAGATGGTTATCAGGTGTACCATAGTTTTCGGGCTTAAACATTTGGCTACTCCAGTAGTGATTGCTATTGGTAAAGAGACATCAAATCCTTTAGTTTCGATGATTCACCTCTCTCAGGAGTTAATTCTCCTGAAAGTGATGAGATTAGTATGTAACGAATATGTTTTGATGTTCTATTGGTCTTTTGTTGCTGCTAAGTTATGGTGCGATGCAAGATGGTTCTATTATCGGATTTTCGATTCTTGGTTTTCTGCTATTGCTGGATGGAAGCTGGACGTTCATGGGATTCAAGTTTCTTCTTGGTTTTATTCCTAGTTACTTTGTATAGCTAGGTTTGTTGTGCTTTTGGTCTGTCATTAGCACAAGCATTTAGTTTGTAGTGGTTGTTCAAGCGTAGCTTGAGGTTAATGTGGCATGTCAGCCACATTCCATTGTACTTAAAACGTTTTGTTGTATTAATATATTTTGCCAGGGTGAAACCCTTTTACCCAAAAAAAAATATATTACACCAAAAAACATTGAAGTACAATGGATGAGGGTGTATCCTCATCTCAGTCCCGTAGGACACTTACATGCCAAACAACTAACAAAAGAACAAAAACCAACTATATAAGAATGACAAACCATTCTTATAACTTACAAGATGAACCTACCAATAATGACAAATTAAATAAAAATTACAATACTACTCAAGGACATACTTGAGCCTTCTAATCACTATAGCAGTTCATCTACTTCCATGGAGAATTCTCCAACTTGCCAAATCAAACCGTTTGCTACTTCAAAGTATTAAGCATGAGCAAGCCCTTAAAACCATGCAGCAAATCAACAAAGAATATGTCATGATTACCCACTTCAAGACAGCCAAGTGAAGCACATAACTCCATGAGTGAGGTCACCATACAACGATCCAAACATAGGGCTTGAGTAACCCTAACATCCAATGTATCACCATGAACAGCAACACAACAAGCACTATGACGTGATTTGAGTACCAATAAGCTGCCCAAATAGCAACCAATATAAGAATGCAAACCCGAATGTATCAAATCTGCCATAACTATATCTTGAATTTGCAATCTTCCATTCACAGCTGCAAAAACACACTTTGACATGCAATCCCATACCAGCTGAATAGAATCATGGGTCACAAATCCAAACTTCCATAATAACCACATCAACAACGATCACAAGCTGACCTTGACTTCCCCTTGGTTACATACAATAGGGTTAAACCCTAACTTCCATTAACTTCCATAAAATCAATCACACGACCTATGAGAATGGACATCGAATACAGATCTGTGATAGACAGAGAGGTTTTTGAACAAGATTACCTTCAAACTTGACTTGCATCTCTCTAAACCCACTTTCATCAAATGAACATCCAGAATAGAACCAACCGTTGAAAATCAACACCCAAAAAATCACGTGACATGCAGCAGCAACATACCACCAATTACTTGCAAGTTGAAATAATCTAAACCCTAAAAGAGTCTAGAAAAACGTTCAGCACTAGATCCAATACCAATACACATCAGAATCCAAAGCACATTAAGAAAAACAAAACCCTAGGCTGGATTTCGTCACAATAATGCAACCAATGTGCAAGGGATTAAAGTAATCGATCCTTATATAGAAGAAGGTTAGAAACCGACTTAAAGCAATCAAGGGATATTAAGGATCAATAAAACCGATTATAGATAAGCAATAAGCAAGTCGGTTCAAAAAGAACCCTAAACAGCGATTTAGGGATATAAATCCCTAAAAAACGATTTAGGGAAAATCGATTAGGGATGGAATGAATAAAGACGGTTAAGATCAGATCCCTAAAAACGATTTAAAACAAAAAGATTAATCCCTAAAGAAACGATTCACAAGATCTGGTTAGGCAGAAACTTATGAAAAACGATTAGAATAGTTAGGGATAAACCAAAAACGATTTTCTAAACCCTCACAAAAGAGAAAAATGATTTGAAGTTTCACAAACCCTAAATCATTTTTTACACCAATTCGACCCAAAAAATCAGGATTTACATCACCCACCCAGATTAATCAATGATAAACACTAATGTTAATCACTAGAATCAAGAGGAATCAGGAAAACAAGAGATCAAGGATCGAATTGAGAAAAAACGATTTAGGGAATAGGGGTTAGAAAATCGCCCACACTTAGAGAGAATTTTGCATACCACCTCATTACTGTTTATATAACTCTTGTTTATATAACTCTTGCTTATAAATTTAGGTAATTTTAACTTTTTAGCTTCTTGTAATTTATATTTTCACTTTAAGATCTCAAAACAGCCCTGCTTAAGGGGTGTTTGGCTCAAATGGGTCAAACGGGTCAATATGGCTTATCACTGTTCATGTGCACATTAGGATAGTTCAATCTTGCCTTATATGATCTAGATAAGGTGTTTGTGGCTTACATTTATCTGTTTTAAGGATTTGTAAGATTTGAGTTCTTTAGTGCACAAGTAAGGTAGTTGCTGATCTATAATAAGTCCTTACAGCCATAAGATCAATTGGTGCTTGTTTTTGTGTTCCTTATATTCACTTTAACCCACTTGGTTGAGTTTGAAAGGGTTGCAAATACTTTGTTAAGTTTTTAGATCAGTCTGCAGCAGTCTAGGTGATAGTTATTCTCTAAATGCCCATATTAAGAGCTTAATTTCTGCTTATTCACTGTTGTTTCTCTTCTGATTTTTGTTTCCTTTAGTAGCTTATACTACTGACTTGAGAATTCTGAGCTTAATTGGGATTCTAGATCTTATCTTGTTGCTTTAATTTGGTCTGCTAATCACCCCAGTAGGACTGAGATGCCCTGCACTCAGTCCTTTTTGCTTATTCATTGTAATTAGTGCTCATGGCTTAGTATAGTAGCTTATTCTGGTGTTTTTGAATCAAGCCTAGTTTATTTTGTGAGTGCAATTCTGACTGTGTATTCACTTTACAGCAATAATGCACCAAATTAACCATTATCATTGATAGATAAGGACAATACAAAGACAGATAACCCATACATAAACTTCCAAAAGATTAAGACAGATAACCCATTATCCTGATGGGTTTTTGACTCCAAATGTCTTCTTTTTTATTGCATCCCAAGTAACATTGTTAGCAAGACCTAACACTTGTATCCTTTTACTAGGAACTTGTTCAACTGGTTCAACATTTTTGCCTTTTGACTTCTTGCCTTTTGACTTTTTGGCTTCTGACTTTGTTAATCCTTTGAATTTCCAATTAGGTGGAAAGTAATCAGCCCAAGATGATTTTGAGCTTAACTCATCTTCAGAGCTTGACATAGGTGATGATTTAGAGCTTGAAATGGTTATCACTTCTGCAACAAAATAATACTCATTATCAGTAAAAGGACCACTTATAATTCAGAGAATGGACCACAAAATTTTTAAGATGATGAGTTACATAGATACCTGGTTGATTAGTAGAGCTCATTGTTTTGGAATTGTGTGACCTACATTATTGTTTGACTGCATAATATGGTTGTATAAATAGGGGCAATTAGGTTTTCAAAGTAAATGCCATTAATGGCTGGTTGTTAGACACATTTAGGTCTCAACCCATTGACTTTTACTTGTTGACTTATTCTGTTTTTACCCATTACTATCTCAGCAAACATCAACAACTGTAAATGCAGCCACACATATATCCCATAACAAACATTTCATTACACAAAAGGTCATTACATCAAACCTACATAACAAGCATTTCATTTCACATTTTTGACAACAACATAACAGCAATAACCAAACACAAAACAACAACAATTTTCTTTAAAAAAACCACACTAGACTTGCTTTCTTTCAACTCCAATTGCAGCAGAAACATTTCCTTCTCCATAGTTGATTTTTGAAAGTCAATCTCCCTTTCCAAATCTCTTATTTTTCCATTGAATGAGTACTTGTCTTCTTTCAAACGTTTTTCCTTTTGAATCAACTTAAAAACCTCTTGTTTGTAATAGTCATTAGGCAACTCAGGATCTAGCCAGTAAAATGTCTTACATTTTGAACCCTATATGGTACAAACAACACACATCACTAATATCAACACTTATTACTTTCAGTTTTAAACAATGTACAAATAACTTACATTATAATACTCAACGCATCCAAGAAAACGCCTTAAAGGGAAATCAATTGTCCACGAAGTCTGTCTAATTACTGGTTGATCATGTTCACAATGTGTTGGTGGTGGTGGCCGATAACTTCGATTGGAGGAGGAAGTCATTTTAGGTTTTAATTGATTTAGGGTTTATAATTGGGGAAGAAATAATAGGGGAAGTATTATTATAATATGGATTTAGTGGAAATCCTACGTGGCATAAAACTAATGTTTAAATAAAACTTTTGTGAATAAGCGTTCCATAAAACTGATCTTTTATGACTCAAATATCAAGTGTCCTATTATGGTGTATCAAGTTTTGATACCCAAGTATCAAGTGTCATACTAACTAATGTTTAAATAAAACTTTTGTAAATAAGCGTTCTAAAAAACTGATGTTTTATGACTCAAATAAGGAGTGTTCTATTATGGCGTATGATAATAAAACCACAACAAATAAGCGTACTATAAAGGTTAATGTTAAAAGACACAGGTGTCAAGGGTCCTATTAATTTTTGTTAAAATAAAACTTTTGCAACTAAGCGTTCTATAAAACTGAATAAGCGTTATAAAAAGCGGATGTTTTACGACTCTAAAAAGATGTGCCATATTATGGTGTATCATAAAAAAACCATTATGAATAAGCGTTCTATAAAGGTTAACATTATAAGACGCTATTGTCAAGGGTCCTATTAACTTTTCTTATAATAAAAAACGTTTGCGAATAAGCGTTCCATAAAACCGATGTTTTATGACTCAAATATCAAGTGTCCTATGATGGTGTATCAATCTATGGGACCCAAGTGTCAACTGTCATATTAAGTTATGTTTTAATAATACGTTTGCGAATAAGCGTTCTAAATAATTAATGTTTTATGACTTATGTATCAAGTGTCCTATTATGGTGTATTGTAATAAAACCATAATGAATATGCATCCTTTAAGGGTCCTATTAAGTTTTGTTATAATAAAACTTTTGCGAATAAACGTTCTAAAATACTGATATTTTATGACTCAAAAATAAAATGTCCTATTATGATGTATGATACTAAAGCCATTATGCATAAGCGTCCTATAAAGGTTAACATTATAATACCCACGTCTTAAGGGTCCTATTAAGTTTTGTTATAAAAAAACTTTTGCAAATAATCGTTTTAAAAAAATGATGTTATATGACTCAAAAATGAAATGTCCTATTATGGTGTACGATAATAAAACCATTGTACATAAGCGTCCTATAAAGGTTAACGTTATAATACCCACGTGTCAAAGGTCCTATTAAATTTTGCTATAATAAAACTTTTTTTTTTGGGTAAAAGGGTTAATTCACCCCGGTAAAATGCATTACACCAAAAAGCGTTGAAGTACAAAGGATGAGGGCGTACACCCTCATCTCAGTCCCTTAGGACACTTACAGACTCTAATATAAGAATGACAAACCATTCTTATAACTGACAATGAAATGAAACTACCAATAATGACAAAAGTAAATAAAATATTACAATACTACTCAAGAAACACTTGAGTCTTCAAAATCATTATGGCGCTCCATCTTAACTTCCATGAAGATTCCACGTAGAAACAACCATGCGATCTTCAACCAATAATGTGTTGTAGTGAAACACGAACCACCACAAACACAACATCCAATATTCCAATATATAACAGCCCCACATCAAGACCAAAATATAATGGAAAATACGTCCAATAGGAATTAAGTACAGAATCATGCAAACCATGCATACCATTACCCAATCCCAACATGCAAGGATGTTTGTAGCAGCAACTAATACCACAAACAAAGCCAACACAAGCCCCATCCACCAAGTCGGAACATAAACATAAGATATACTAACCAAA
Source organism: Artemisia argyi (assembly GCA_030686995.1). NCBI lineage: Eukaryota > Viridiplantae > Streptophyta > Magnoliopsida > Asterales > Asteraceae > Artemisia > Artemisia argyi. The sequence continues at coordinate 54,666,484 of CM060704.1, forward strand.
CTTGTGAAATCAATGGACTTGTACATACAATAGGGTTATACCCTAACCTCCAAAAGTGATCGAATGAGTTTATGACTAGGGAACCAATAAGCTTCAAACAACAAACCGACCAGCATCAATACACGTAATGATTTTTGAACAAGAACCATCTAAACTTTTTTTTTTTTTTGGTAAAGGGTATTCCACCCGGTAAATTATATTACACCAAAAAAACGTTTAAGTACAATGGAATGTGGCTGAAGTACCACATTAACCTCAAGCATCGCTTGAACATCCAACAAAACACTTGTGACAGGCCACTAAGCGTTTAAACTAACAATACATACAAAAACCAAAACTCCTACTGGAAATAACCACCTAATGACACACGAATCACCATACAAATCCGCCCAACTCTTCGAAGGAGAATGATGAATCAAGTGAGCCTGCCTCCTTAAAAACCCTTTCCAAGTAAAAACCCATTGGGAAAACCTTGGAGTAGGGAAAAAGAGTACAGCACTCACCCGAATCTCCAACAAAGCCCAACAACCACCTAGGACATCAACCAGAGGCAAACAACCAGCCTCACGCTCCCAAGAAACGAAACCAGCATCAAGAAAAGAACAAGCCATCAAGAATGCATAAGAGAAGAAGGCACACGCCACACACGCAAAAAGCTAAGCACATTTGCTCTCCTCTTGAATCTACATGTAAGAAGCTTCAAACGCACCATTGCTTTAATCACATCAATAACTTGACTTTCAGACCGACATTGCTGCTTGAAAATTCTATTGTTTCTTTCTTGCCAAATGAAATAAGACGTAGCCACAAGTAAAAGTTTAGAAACAACACTCCTTACAGAACGAGATGAAGCCATAGGAGCCAAATGATGAACCACATTCTCTAAAGAAGAAGGAATATCCGTAAGACCAGCAAACACCTTCAACGAATCCCAAACCTGAGAAGAATACAAACACTCAAAGAAAAGATGATCATGAGAATCCGGTTGAGTATTACACAAAGGGCACAAAAGAGTGCCAATAGAGGGATCATTAGGGCGAATTCTATCCTGAGTACGAAGTCTCCTTCTCATCACAAGCCATAAATGAAAAGCATGCCTCGGGATACGGTGCGAGAACCAAACAAGATGAAACCAATCAACAACTTGTCCACGCGGCCGAATACACTCCCAAACTGTCGAAACAGAGAAAGACTTCACATGACCATCCCCCGTCTTCCAAACTAACCGATCATCCACACTAGCATTAAGGGAAGGAACCGGAATAGATGTAATCATAGGATACTTAGTTCCCCACTCATTCGGCCATGCCCAAGAATCCTCCAAAATAATGTCCCGAACCAAGGAATTAGAAGTAAAACCAGCCCGATATATATCCCTTGAAGACACTATAAAAGAGAGAGGACCAACCGAACACCACTTATCAAACCAAGCAGAAGCCTTCATACCATTACCAATGTTATACCAAACAAATTGCCTGACAAGAGGCCTAATCTGAAGGATCTTCCTCCAACTCCATGACATATTACCACGACTTGGAACATCCCAAAAATTACGCCCACGCAACCTGTATGTATGAATCCATTTAACCCACAAAGAATCCATAGAATTGAATAAACGCCAAATATGAGCAGCAATAAGAGCCGTGTTAAAAAATTCAAGCCTACGAATCCCAAGCCCACCCTCCTCTTTAGGTAAGCACACAACCTCCCAAGCAACTTTAGAATAACCTTTCCAAAGAAAACCCCGCATAAGTTGCTCAAGATCAGACACAATTCTAGCAGGAAGAACAAAAACCGATGCCCAATATATGTGCATAGAAGAAAGAACTGACTGAATAAGCTAAAGACGACCAGCAAACGAGAGGGATTTATTCCTCCAATCATTAATACGGTTGGCCAGCTTCTCCACCAATTCTCTACAATCTCTAAAAATCAATCTAGTTGTAACCAATGGCACTCCTAGATACTTCACAGGCAAAGTCCCCTCAACAAAAGGAAGAATCTGTAAAATAGCAAGCTTAACATGATTAAGAACATTACAAAAATAAGCGGTGCTCTTGGGCAAGCTAGGAGACAAGCCCGAAACCTCCTTAAACTCTTCCAAAGAATCCATAATAATACCGGCCGATTGAGCATCACCATGAGCAAACAAAAACAAATCATCAGCAAAGCAAAGATTAATGATATTAAGATGAGAACATTTGTGATGAAAAGTGAACATCTCAGAATCCCTAACCCGACGCCTCAAGATAAGAGTAAGCACCTCCATAACAAGCGTAAAAAGATACGGCGATAAAGGATCCCCTTGACGTAACCCACGCTTACCCTTAAAATAACCATGCAGAATACCATTCACGCTGATTGAAAACGAAGTAGTAGTCACGCATTCCATGATCTAATGAACCATACGCGAATGAAAACCAAACCGAACCAGAATACCCCTCAAAAAATCCCAATTCACCGTATTGTAGGCCTTCTGAATATCAACCTTAAAAGCACATCGAGGCGGACCACGATTAAGATGATAATTATGCATAAGCTCCTGAGTAAGCAAAATGTTATCCGCAATCCGTCTACCAGGAACAAACGCAGATTGATTCGGGCTAACCAAACCGGGAAGACTATCCTTAATACGATTAGCAATAATCTTACTTATACACTTGAAGAGCACATTGCAACACGAAATAGGCCTAAAATCAGTAATCCTCGTGGGAGCATTGACCTTAGGCAAAAGGGCAATAGTAGTATGATTAATCTCTTTAAGCAACTTACCATTCACAAAAAATTCTTGAACCGCTTTGGTAACATCATCCGAAATAATATCCCAAGCACCCTTAAAGAAAGCAGCCGAATAACCATCTGGACCCGGAGCCTTATCATCACCCATCGAAGACATAGCATCTTTAACCTCACGTGTCGTAACCTCACGCACCATATGTAACGCCACATTAGGATCAAGAATCGAAGTAAACAAATCAGAATCATCCAAAGGCAAACACGTCCCCTCTTGACCAAGAAAACCCGTGAAGAAAGACACAAAAGCATTAGGGATCTGATCCTCCACCAATTGCACACCATTACCATCACAAATAGAATCAATCCGATTTCTAGCTTTCCTACTTTTAACAACCTTATGGAAATATGCAGAATTCGAGTCACCAACCCGAAGCCATTCAACCTTAGCCTTTTGCTTGAGAAAACATTCTTCCTTCAGAATAGCTTCATTGAACGCATTAAGATAGCATGCTTCCTCCTCACGCAAATCCACATTAAAAGGATCCAAATCAAGGGCACGCTGAACCGTATCTAACTCATGGCGAAGTTTAGAAACATTCTCATGAATATTACCTTCTCGAAATAGCATTCTTCGAAAAGGCTTTTTGAGCGCCTTCAATTTACTAACCACTTTAAACATATGAAACCCACTCACCGACGTGCTCCAACACTCTTTAACTTGCTGTTTAAATCGAGTATTCTGCACCAAAATGTTAGAGAATTTAAAAGGTCTAGGTTTAAACTTACACATCGTAGGAATATGAAGATTGGCCGGGGAATGATCCGAGATCCGGTACGGTTGAAAAATAGCATGAGCACCATCAAAAGAATCTAGAAACCCAAGGTTAGCCATTATACAATCAATCTTCCTCAAGGTACCATCTAAACCTCTCGGTTTCTGAGTCCACGTAAATTGCAACCCCGAACGATTAATATCCACTAACTCATTAGCATCAACACATTCTTTAAAATCCCGCATAGCAATATCAATAACCGAGGAACCTTCAATCTTATCTTCTAAATTAAGAACAGAATTGAAGTCCCCAAGCACACACCAAGGACGATTATGGACCAGCTGGTTATGTAACCCAAGATTATCCCAAAGAGGTCTCCTATGAGTATATCTATTATGAGCATAAACAAAAGAACAAAACAACTCTTTTTTATCAGCCTTGAACCGAATGAAAGTATGGATCACCTGATCGGTCATAGCAACCACATTTAAATCCACCACATCCATATTCCATCCCAAGACAATACGAGACCCCCTACTACAGAAACTACCATTAGACGTCCAATCCCAACCTCTAAAAACCTTCATGCATAACTCCTGAAGACGAGAATTAGAAACATGCGATTCCAAAATAGCACAAATAGAAAGTTGATTCTCACCAATAACCTGTCGAACCTCATTTTGTTTAGGGGATTGGTTCATTCCCCGTATATTCCATGAAGCGATACTATACATGAGGAACTTCAACAGAGGAAGTGCTTGCTTCCTTGAAATCACTAGTGTCCGTATTTGGTTTTCCAAATTCAATATGCTCATCAACCTCATTATCACTCTCACTATCCACTCCGTGAACCCCTTGGTCTGCTTGTAAAAAGTCCTCCTCAAGCCCTAATATAACACCATCACCAAGCGCATTAAAAGGGTTCTTTGTGGCAATATCACTAAGGTCATCATGAATGTACTTCGAGTGGACATGAACATTACTTGGAGGCTGATTTTCCAACGTATCAAGACCAGCATCCACATTGGGCCTTATTGTTTCCTTATCCGTACCATAAGTCATATGAGATGATGCACTTTTGTCACCAAGCTCCTTAGGAGCATTTGATTCATTACTAGTACCATTACCCTTGGGCGAAGACGCTCCATCAGATCCACCTTTAGGTTTCGACACCGGCTGCCAACGATAGTTAAATTGGACCTTAGGTTTGGTAAAGCGAACACCATCAATCACCTTGTCTTGCATTGGTGCCTTACCCTTACCCTTACGCTTCGAAACAGCCACAAAACCCTCCTCATCAACATTAGGCTGAACCTTAGTTTGTTTAACATTTTTGGGACATGCCACATCATTATGATCAAAAATCTTACACACCGAACAACAAGGAGGCTTCCATTCATATTCAATGTCAATGCGAACCAATGAATGACCGGATCCATTAGAAAATGGAATGGCCACAACCACATGATCCATCAGCGTGTTAAGAGAGGACACTTCGACAAGGGCACGAGCATAAGAGTTCTGTCCCCACGACTTAACACACATAGTACTCGTATAAGAATCCAACATGATCGGCTTACCAATTTGTGTCGTAATTAAACTCAAACCAACCTCCGTATATGCAACAATAGGGACATTGTGTAACTTCAACCATACGGGGGCTGAAGTTATCTCTTCCTTAGCAAGTGTAGTATTAGGCGTCCATATGTTCAAAAATATTGGAATAGAACGAATCAACCATGGTCCCGTCTCTAATACTTGGTCCATACCCTCCTTAGTGGCGAATTGAAACAGAAAGAATCCATTATTTAGCATAACACGCTCCAAACCAAACTTAGCCCAAGTATTCTTCACATAGTTCTCCACAATAGGGAAAGCAAGCCGTTTCCCAATAAAATACCCATATAATGTATTAGCAAACCTCGCTGAAACATCTTCAATTTCTTTCATAGGTATTGCAACATGCGCACCCTCCACACGCTCTTCATTACACAACTCACAAATGTTAACTAATTTAAATGCATTTTTAGTTTTAAACATAGAGGCGTATGAGAGCTTTGGCTTATTTTGTGAACAAACCTCATTGGAAGACTTACCAACATCCTTACCACTACCATACCCCCCATCAACATTCGGTTGCTGTTTAGAAGTAGAAACACTAGAAGTCTTACCTTCATCTTGAATATTACCCGTCATGACCGTTGCATGCAAAGGCTGTTGTAGAGGCACTTGAGAATCACCATGACCAGCCAACTCCAATGTAGACCTTCCATCAACATTTGTCACCTTAGTAGCTATACCACTCATTAACGAACCCTTTTCCACCTCCCCTTTTTGTCCAACTGATGAAACTCCCTCATGGGAGCTGCTCACATTACCATCATAGGAGTTACCCATATTCGAACACGAATTACCACTTTCCACACTTGTTACAAATGTACCAGCACTAACAATGGGAACCGTTTCCGTTAAATCAGTTTTATCTTTAGCAACAACCGTAGAAGTCATGCCTTTCGTCAAATCATTCACACCAACAGATTTTGTTAACTCAGGAAACGAAGAAGATCCCTTACCCACAACAGTCCTCATTGGTTTCTTGAGAATAGACTTCAAAGGCTTCTTAGGCTCCATAATGAAGACAAACCCACGAATTACAAGGAGATGAATACAGCAGCAAAAACAAACCCTAATTAATAATCAAACAGCAAAAACCCTAAAAAGCTGACTTCAATATGATAACTAGAAAAAAGAACCAAGAATCCCACGTAAGGATTACAAACAACTGAAACCCAAACCGACTTACATGATGAAAAACCTAATCGACTTTCATAGCTGCATAGGAATGAATAAAGAGAAAGTCGATTTTAAATATGGTGAAACCTAACCGACCTAGGAAATTCGATTAGGATAAGAAACCCTAAATCGACTAAAGAGATAACAACCAGAAGATCGACTAGGCAATAAGATAATAGCAATCAGGATAATTACCAAACAAACAAGAAAATAACGGATTCCTTATAATAACACAATCGAAACCCTAACACCTTAAAACAGCAGCAAAATAAAAAATTGACTAGAGGGATATAATTCTCAGATTATTCCACAATAGTAAAGATGTTATTAAGCATAGGAATCAAGAGTGATTAGGAAATCGACCAGAATTGAGAGGGAAGAAGGAAGTCGCCATTTTCTCCCGAGGGTTTTTTTTTTTTTTTTTATTTTTATTTTTTTTTTGAACCATCTAAACTTGACTTACCCAAGCAGTGAACAAGGCAGCTTCGATCCATCACAAAATATATCATCAATGTGTCTAAATCAATCCACCCATGAAAAAGGGTTTTTGAATAAGTTACCCACAAACTTAACTTACAATCTCTCCAAAACCCACTTTCCAATACCGAAACAGCAACATCACGACCCCAAGTCGACTTACAGGAACAAAAACCATAATGGTTACATTCAAGAAGTAAAACCATGATCATCAGATCAACATTCACCATAAACGCACAAGATATATACAATAACGTGCAGTAATACACCATAGCGATCAACCACCAAAAATAACGAAACCCTAAAAAGGAGATCATTCATGTACGCACAACCTAACAGCCATTTAGATGTTAATCGCCCAATAAACAGACCATTAAAATATAACCCATAGAGCAATAACGATCCAATCAACCGATTATAATATAGAAAAATCGTTAAGGGTTATAAAACCAAATAACGATTTAGGGCTGTATATTGGCCGGAAAAGTGAAGGTGGCGGCCGGAAATCTCCTTAGGGGAGAGAGAATTTTAGGGTATTAACTAACTGATGTCTTATGACTCAAAACTCAAGTGTCCTATTATGGTGTATTATAATAAAACCATAATGAATAAACGTCCTATAAATGTTAAAGTTATAAGACCCAAGTGTCAAGGGTCTTATTAGGTTATGTCATAATAGGACATCTAGTGATCAAGTGTCGTATTACACTATCACATAATGGGACACCAACAACTAAATGTCTTATAAAGTAATTTATTAGGATCCATATTTTAAGTGTCCTATTAAGTTATATGATAGTAGGACCCCAAATCATCGACCATCCTATTATATAACTTTTTAGGACATCGCCTAAGTAGCAAATATTTAAAAAGGACCCTAAACGCTCATATGTCCTATTAAACCGTTTTTTAGGACTCCATTATCATACCGTCCCACACAAAGGGTCCTAAAAAGCCACTTTTGTTGTAGTGCATCCAGGAAGATGTTAATACCAACGGGAGTTGTGAAACTCCAATAGATCTATCAACTATATTCGCGTTCGCGTGAGTAAAATATCCCAAACGATTAGATTCATGAATTTGGGTTATGTAGTGGTGGCAGTTAGTTTACTCGTGCAACAACCAAAGAAAAAGACTTGTATTCGGTTCTAAGTAAAGCAAGTAGCATGTATCCCCCTCACAGGGTTTGTAAAGCATTTAGAATGAAAGTTTTAAAAGGAGTATGAGGCTATGAACTCACCTGGGCTTAGAGAAATCTAAGTGATGCAAAAAGTAACTCGGGAACTAGACTGCCTTACTCACGTATCCTAGTGTGTTGTAGGTTCGGATGTATGTCAAGCTTTAGTTATCTTGTTTAAGTTTCTTAGGTTATATTTCTTAGGTTCATTAATGGTTTAGATATAATATAACACCGTTCGGGCCATTACAATCCAGAAGTATATGACTCCTCTCATGAAGCTCCCTACTATTGCATTATGTTATCAACATAATACCGTTCGGGCCATCATAATTCAGAAGTTAATACTCCTCACATGAAGCTCCCTACTATTGAGCTATATTGTTATTAAGTTAAGTTATATCATAACACCGTTCGGGCCATCATAATCCAGAAGTACATGCAATAATCGTTTGAGGAGCCAGGGCACTTTAATTCGTAAACCCAGCAAACTCGTCAAAACGAAATATCCACATGGTACTCCTCACATGAAGCTCCCTACTATTATGTTATGCTTCTAACTTTTATTAAGTTTTATATTTATATGATATTTTCATTTTATACCCTTATAGTTTATATATTTACATTTTCTACCCTAAACTTATATTATTTATACTTATAACTATCTATACTTGACACAACTAGTCCCTAGACTTCTATATTTTCTGAAAATGACATAATTAACCCTTAGACTCATAAGTTTTCTATATTTACCATTTAGACCTTTAACTTTATAATATTTGCATAACTAGTCCTTTTTAGTTTATAACTTATTTTAGTTTCTATCCTAAGGTTTTAATACTGTGCAAAACTAGTCCTTATACTTATAACTTCTAAGAAATGTCAAAAACAGTCCCCTAGACTTTATAATTTCAGGAATTTATGATATATACCCTTATGCATGTAAAGTTTTGCAAAACTATTCCTAAAGTTAAAGGTCTAGCTTATGTTATGCATGTAAACTATATTTTTATGTAACAACTAAGTGTTCTAGCTTATGTTTAACTAATATTAACTTATCTAAGTTATCTAATTCTGATTATAGATCATGTAAAGGGTATATAGCTTGCAAACATGTATTCGACTCATATTAGGGTTTTAAAATGTAAGCTAGCAAATGATTATGACCAAGGCTCATGCAAGGGTTCCTAGGGGATCTAAGGCATCCTAAGACTAAACTAAAGCTAATAGAACTAAAAATGAAGGCTGATGAGGCGAAAAATGAACCGTTTTTAGGGGGTCATTTAAGCCCGGAATTGAATTTATTTGATCAAATATTTCCCTAAATCGTTCCTTTTGTGATTTTAGGTGCTTTGGGAGTGAATTCTGGAAAAGGAAGCATTTTGGACGTTTTTGGAGCATAAAAGTGAAGAAAACGGCAAAGACTTAATTTTCCATGCTGGGAACAGTACCTGACGGCGTCAAGAAGGAAAATATGACGGCGTCAGGAGCAAAATCCATGACGACCCAGAGAAAACCTGAAGGCGTCAGAAGAAGGGCGTCAAGAGTTATTTTGGTGACGGCCTGAAGAAGGATTACACGTGACGGCGTCAAACTCAGATCTAGGCAGTCCGAGAACTTTATTGGTGGCGAGATGACGGCGTCAGAAATTTACTCTTGAAACCGTCACCTCACAAAATCTATATATACTTTTCTATTTTTCATTCATTAGAGGAGGAACTTGTGCGGAGAATACTAGGGCCGAACCTAATTAACCCTAGGTTGTTTGTAACAGTATTTTCAAGGGTTTTCACCCCTTGAAACCTCTCATGTTCAATTAAGATAAGTCTTCTTTCAATTCAATCAATATGTCTATGTATTGTTTGAATATATCTTATGCTTGTCTTGATTATAACATGCTAGGCTAGATCTTTCATGTGTTTGCTTAGATGTAATGAAACCTAGATGTTGATTATAGGTTGATTGCTTGTTTATAGTTGTAATGGATGAATGATTTCAATGTTAGGCTTAAGAAAACTGGGAGATCTCCATTGTGTAACTTGCTTGAACATCTTAAGAAACATGAACCGATGTGTACTAGGTTTTTATGATTGTATTTAATGCATGAGCGAATTCTAGTGATCCCCTGTTAGGAGCTTCTTAGCCGGCTCGACATAGGATTGAAGTAGGAGCTTATAAGATTGGGGAAGTAAGTACGCCACCCCATGAATGGTATTAAGGAATACAATCCGTCATCCACGCAACTGTAACAAGTAATTAACCTGTAAAAGATATCTAGGGAGTAGTTAAATCTAAGTAAACACAATTCTCCCATATATTGCTCACACCACTATCTTAATTTAGTTTATTTTCATTTTTGTTATTTTATTTTCATTGCATTGTAGTCATTGGGTTAGTTGATTAGCAACTAATTCCGCCCACTCTTCCAACAACCGAGATTTTTATTTGCTTTTCTAAAAACACAAAAATACAAATAGAATCATCCCTCACCTCTAGACCTAGTTCTTAGGTTTTCTAATCCTAGCGACACTATTCCTAAGATGAACGATCAATCCCCCGGTACTTGTCACTATACTATACTACAACGATCAGGTACACTGCCTGGTGGGGGTTGTAAGCTTCTCGAGATCCCTCGAGAGGTAAAGCTTGGTGCAATTCCCACGCATCAAGTTTTTGGCACCGCTGACGGGGAATAGTTATTGTCTAGGTTAGGATTTCTTTTTATTAGCTCTACTTGCTAGATTCCTTTCCAGTAAGGTTTTATTTTTATTTTTTTAGGTTCTCTTTAGTCTATCTCATTTCTTCGTGTTTTTGTTCGTAATCTCTACCATCCGAAATCATGGAAGATGGTAACATCTTTGAACCCATCAACTCACCACAACAAGACCACCCACAAAACCCACCACTAGCTAACCAACCTCTTAGGCCCCGAACCCTAGGAGAGTATTCCCGACCTAGCCACCAAGGCTATCGAAACACCATTGAGCTCACCCAAGGAGCCAATGTGTCTCCCTTGCGATCCGACACCATCCGGTTGGTGCAAAGCGGATGTGCATTCCATGGACTTCGTTCCGAAGATCTAAATCAACATCTCAAGGACTTCCTTAAAATCGTAGATTCTATAGACCTTGATGCTACAACTAGATAGTCAACCCGATTACGCCTATTCCAATTATCTCTACGTGATCAAGCTAGTCAATGGCTTGAGCGTTTACCCGCGGGATCCATCACCTCATGGGATGATCTCACCACTCGTTTCCTTGCTCAATTTTTCCCACCGGGGAGAACTACCAAGCTTAGAAATGATATCTTGATGTTCCAACAACGTCAAGGTGAAACTCTATATGAAGCATGGACTCGTTTCAAGGACTTACTCCAAAAAGTCCCTCATCATGGCATAGATCTTTGGCTCCAAGTCCAAATCTTCTATGACCATATTGATCTCTCCACAAGGCGAACCATTGACCAATCGGCCGGTGGCAAGCTACGTGATCTAAGTGCGGAAGAATCATGGGAACTCATAGAAGATCTTCTCTATGACAACGAAAGTTGGAATGATCCCCGTGATTTGAACAAAACGGTCAAGGCAATATCTTTGCCTTCGAACAATTCTAGCACTCCTGACCGTAGGATCATGGAACTTGAGGACCAAGTCAAGTTTCTCATGAAATTTTACGAAGCTCCTAAGCCTTCAAGCCAAGTGAACAAAATCACTTCCTCATGCAAATTATGTAGTGGTCCCCATGACACTCGTGATTGTGTGGAACTCCCCGGAACAGCTTTTGCGGACTACGCATCCTCGCGTACCGACGAAGCGGGAGATAAGTGGTACACTTTCAAACCCGAGCCAAACCCTTATGGTGATTCCTACAACCCTTCTTGGAAAAGCACCTAAACCTTAGGTGGAAACAAAACCAAACCAATTTTTCCAATCCGCCTAATCGTTACCAACCAAACGGTCCATCCTCCAACCGTACTTTCAACAACAATCCTTCTAACAACTATGGTAGTACCAACAATCTTGAAGGATTGATGTCCAAGTTTATGGCATCTCAAGAAGCTCTCATATCTAAGTTTGAAGCCAATTTCAAACAAAAGCAAAGCGAGATGACCACCAAAATTGACACATTGTTGAAAGTTCTCAATGACCGAGAAATGGGAGCACTCCCAAGTGACACGGTCAAGAACCCTAAACTAAACATTAATTCCATATCATCAGTTTCGTCACCCACTTCTTGTCCGCAATACTACTCGGTTAAATCGATGAGCACGTGTTTCAAACAAAACCAAATTCTTCAAAAGGACCAATCAAATAAAACACCCGATATAAAACGGTCAAAAGCATAGTTGAAACACCTCCTACGCAAGACCTTGACGATGAATTCAAGGAGCTTCACCTTGAACGTCCCATCATTGATGTCTTAGCCCGTACTCCCTACTATAGTGCCCTCCTAGAAAAATATGAGAAATTTAAACTAGGTAAAAATGGGCCGCCTTCGTTCAACACAAGTTGCCTAAAAAGCTTGATGATTCGGGTATATTTGTTTTGCCTTGTAAGATTGGAAGATCCGAAGCTTTCGACACACTAGCCGATTTAGGGTCAAGCCTCAACTTGATTCCCGTATCCCTTTTCACCACTCTCAAGCTAGGAAAGTTAGAGGAGACGGAGGTATTAATTGGTCTAGCGGATGGGAGTATTGCCCACCCAATTGGGATGATTAAGGATGTAGTTGTTCATGTAGGGAAGTTAACTATCTTAGCGGATTTTCACGTCCTAGACATGGTTAGTGACACTACATGCCCATTGTTAGTAGGAAGAGGATTTTTAGCTACCGCCAGCGCCATGATAGATTGTAAGGAGTCTAAGATAGCGGTAGGTGAGGGCGATACTTGGTCGGTGTATGATGTCAAGAAACATAACTATGATTGTGAGGATGAACCGACACCACATTGGTTAGAGATGAATAGGAGACCATCTAGATATGGACCTTGGATAGAAAGAAACTTTATAGGACCTCAACGCCCATTCTATCTAGAAAAAGATTTCATCGATAAGACACATTCAGTGGAACAACTCATAGCTAGAGATGAAGAGCTAGACCCTTTTGAGGACCCCCTAGTCTTTAGGAAAATGATTGAGTTCTTAAGCGTAATGCCTATTAATATAGAGTTGAACAAGTGGAAAAGAGAGGGGGATAATTGTAAATGGGGGTGGGACAAGCCACCTAAGGAAGGTGATGGATCATGGCATATGAAGATGATTTTGTATGATCCGGATGGAGAAAAGTTTGAAAGGTCATACCGTACTAAGAAAACCGATAGGAAGTTGAAACCTAAGTTTGATCCCAAAGATGTCCTCAATGAGGAACTCACCCATGTCACGTAGTAACCCATGACCTTGAGTCTAGCTACAAGACTCGTAAATAACGAAAAGCGCTTCTTGGGAGGCAACCCATGTTTTGTGTGATTTTTATTTTTGTTTGATTGTTATTTGCTTCCGTATGCATGCTTTATTTTTATTGTTGGTAGATCATGTTTCAAACTAAAATGGTGAAAATACTTTATTTTGTTGTTTGGCTTAGTCTTAACTTCATCCAAAGGTATTTCGCAAAAGATAAGTGTAAGGGGAAACCCCAAATATGTTTTTAAGAAACAAACTCGATCATGATTCTCCACAATATTAAGTGAACATGTATATTCGTATTTGTTAGAGTCAAATGCTTGTATCGAGTCATAATGATGTTTTGCAGGATTTTCCAGGAAGTAGGACGAAGTTTTTCCAGAAATTTTCCGGAAACTTAACATAAGAATTTTTGCAGGTCACTTCTGACGGCGTCAGGAAGAAATTCCTGACGGCGTCACGTGTAAAATTCTGGAAATTTTACCAGTTTTGTTTTTCTAACGGAGTCTTAAAGTTTTTGTTGAATCTTTAGTTTTATAATCTCCAGGAGATCTGCAAACATCATTCCACAAGCATTATATCTTATTTTGTTTTCTACGATTTGTTAGCATATATAGATTGCCGCCGATTTTACGCGAGGTTGCCTTGTCTGTTTTCTCAGGTTCAACAGGTTATATATGACAAGAATATGATTTATATTCTGGAAGGGAAGCTTTGATTGTTCATTTTCTTGGAGGAAGATCTAACCTGGTTACCATATTATCCATACCGAGCGAATCAGGGGAGTATTTGATTTCATTCTTTTACCTGCTTTACTTTTACATTCTTTACTTGAACATTGGGGACAATGTTCATCCTAAGTGTAAGGGGAGGGTAAAATGATGATACCTTACAGATACACTTTCGCTTGAGTTTGTTTGTTTGATAGTAGACGTGTAATAAAACTATGAGAAATACTTGTTAGTGTAATTTTAGCGCCAAATTTAAATTTTTTTACAACATTTAGGAGTGGAACTTCAGCCATAGCAAGCGTCTCATGGATAGGAGTCGTATGACTAGCACAAAACCGTACCATTCAGAAAAATTTTCCACCCAAATAAGTGAGGTTCGCCTTTAGATTTGATAGGAAAAGCATTCATTAATAGTGCTTATGAGTGTACCGGTAGCATTTAGATTCAAGAACTTGCGTTAGTGATGCATCCCGAGACCGCTAGTGAGACTACATTCGTGTAGTAGGATTTACTACATGATAAGAGGCATTAGGATCACCCTTGTGTTAAACTCGTATCATAATTACTTGACCATTTAAGTCATATTACTTGGCTAGTTAAGTCAATTAATTTTTCCCACACCCTTAGCGCTGTACTCATTTTTAGTACACGAAACCCCTAGTAAACCCCTCCGAGCCTATCTTTTCGTTTCTAACTTTAAGCATCTTACTTAAAGGAAGAATTTGTTGCACCCCACTTAAATGTACAACCAAATCGCCTTAGCCTTTTGTGTATGCACTCATCTTTAGTGCATTATTGTTATATGTTTAAACCCTTAGTTAATTATCTAATTGATTACATGGTTGCTAAGTCGAGTCATATCCTTGTACATATTGTTTTGGGACGATTGGGACTCATGGGTAAAGTGCTAATGTTATGGAGTAATGGGGAAGAACATCATATATTACCCCCATATGTACGTTAATCTTAAAAGTACTCCAAGTGTTTTGATTATCTTGATTCGAGTCATTAGATTAGTTATTTGTAAAGTATGTAAAAATTCAAGTGTAAGGGGAATGTTCATTCCCTATGATGTATTATTTTGGATGGTAGGGTAAGAGTGTATGCAAAAAAAAAAAAAAAAAAAAAAAAAAAAAAAAAAAAAAAAAAAAAAATCGAAAAATCAAGAAAAAGAAAAAAAAAATATAGAAAAAGAAAAGAGAAAAAACATACGGACTACCATCCCGTTTCATTCTATGTTTGTTTTATACTTTTGTTATTTTTCATTATTAGCTTAAGTCGAGTCTAGTCTTGGCTTAGCAACGCCATGTTGTACATGTAATTAACCAAGATTATTAACTCGCCACCAGTAAAGATTGCCTATATCCAACAAAACCGTGTATTTCATATCCCTATACCTAACGTTATAACCCTTTGAAAGACCTCTTTGATAGTTTATCCTAGGTGCTTACGCCATGTGGTGGAGGTTTGATCCTTTCCCAAGCCTATGCTAATCTATTTTGCTATGACAGGTAGTGAGAGATGTTTTCCATTTCCATATTGTGATATATACTTTATTACACCCGAGAGATGAGAGTATCTAAACACTATTTGTGAGGTGCTAGTGTATGACCTCCGTGCTTGTCTTTGGTCTTTAGTGGAACCATTATTTGTTGTAATTACTTTTATATTAGTGTTAAATGACCCATAACTTGTATTTTGACTAGAATAAAAGCGCATTTGCTTGAGGACAAGCAAATCTCAAGTGTAAGGGTATATGATGAGGCGAAAAATGAACCATTTTTAGGGGGTCATTTAAGCCCGGAATTGAATTTATTTGATCAAATATTGCCCTAAATCGTTCCTTTTGTGATTTTAGGTACTTTGGGAGTGAATTCTGGAAAAAGAAGCATTTTGAACGTTTTTGGAGCATAAAAGTGAAAACGGCAAAGACTTAATTTTCCATGCTGGGAACAGTACCTGACGGCGTCAAGAAGGAAAATATGACAGCGTCAGGAGCAAAATCCATGACGACCCAGAGAAAACCTGAAGGCGTCAGAAGAAAGGCGTCAAGAGCTATTTTGGTGACGGCCTGAAGAAGGATTACACGTGACGGCGTCAAATCCAGATCTAGGCAGTCCGAGAACTTTATTGGCGGCGAGATGACGGCGTCAGAAATTTACTCTTGACGCCGTCACCTGACAAAATCTATATATACTTTTCTATTTTTCATTCATTAGAGGAGAACTTGTGTGGAGAATACTAAGGCTGAACCTAATAAACCCTAGGTCGTTTGTAACAGTATTTTCAAGGGTTTTCATCCCTTGAAACCTCTCATGTTCAATTAAGATAAGTCTTCTTTCAATTCATTCAATATGTCTATGTGTTGTTTGAATATATCTTATGCTTGTCTTGATTATAACATGCTAGGCTAGATCTTTCATGTGTTTGCTTAGATGTAATGAAACCTAGATGTTGATTATAGGTTGATTACTTGTTTATAGTTGTAATGGATGAATGATTTCAATGTTAGGCTTAAGAAAATTGGCAGATCTCCATTGTGTAACTTGCTTGAACATCTTAAGAAACATGAACCAATGTGTATTAGGTTTTTATGATTGTATTTAATGCATGAGCGAATTCTAGTGATCCCATATTAGGAGCTTCTTAGCCGGCTCGAGATAGGAGTGAAGTAGGAGCTTATAGGATTGGGGAAGTAAGTACGCCACCCCATGAATGGTATTAAGGAATACAATCCGTCATCCACGCAACTGTAACAAGTAATTAACCTGTAAAAGATATCTAGGGAGTAGTGAAATCTAAGTAAACACAATTCTCCCATATATTGCTCACACCACTATCTTAATTTAGTTTATTTTCATTTTTGTTATTTTATTTTGTTGCATTGTAGTCATTGGGTTAGTTGATTAGCAACTAATTCCGCCCACTCTTCCAACAACCGAGATTTTTATTTGCTTTTCTAAAAACATAAAAATACAAAAAGAATCATCCCTCACCTCTAGACCTAGTTCTTAGGTTTTCTAATCCTAGCGACACTATTCCTAAGTTGAATGATCAATCCCCCGGTACTTGTCACTATACTATACTACAACGATTAGGTACACTGCCTGGTGGGGGTTGTAAGCTTCTCGAGATCCCTCGAGAGGTAAAGCCTGGTGCAATTCCCATGCATCAAAGGCTTACTTGGTTAGTTAGGGTTTAAGGAGGGTTAAGCTAGGGTTTAGGGTTTTAGCGATGGAAAAGTAACTCAACAAGGGTGCAAGGCCTAGCTAGCTCGACTCCTATAGCTCCCAAAGATTCTATACTACTACTAACTACAGAAGTTTAAGGTGGTGAAATAAGGGAAGGTGTGATTTTTGAAATGGAGAGGAAACGGGTATTTATAGGCTCGATGGCCTTGGTGCCCAAGAAACACGGGACTAGGTGGCGAGAGGGGAGAGGGGTGACTAACTACAGCTAGGTGGTGACTATTGGGAGCTCTAAGGGTGACGAGGCTAGGATATAATGGCGGTTTGGGGTGTTTGTGGTGGAAATGTTGTCGCGGCACAAGTAGGTGATGCACCTACTTGTAAGCAGCCACGGAGGTGTGTGTGTGGGTGCTTAGAGGTGCTTGTAAGCTGCTTGGGAGGTTTAGTTGTGGTTCCGGGTGATTAGTGGTGGTTTAGTGGTGGTTTAGGGTGATTAGTGGTGTTTTAGTAATGGTTTAGTTAAGTAGGTGATGCACCTACTTGTGTGGCTTCTTGTAAGGTGTTAGGGTGCTAGCTTAACTAGGGAGAGGTGCTAGGGTGCTTGGTTGAGGTGTTTGAGGTGCTTATGTTTAGGTTTTACTAGTTTAGCTTTAAGTTTAGACCTAGTTTTACTTAGTGAGAGTTTAGGGTTTTACCTAAGGTTTAGTGCTTAGGTTAGGTTTCTAAGAGTGTTTAGTGACTAATCCTAAGTCCTAAGGGGTTTATACTAAGTGATGGTAACTTATGGGAAATATTTGGGAAGGTTTAACCTAGTTTTGTAACCTAAATGACCTATTTGTGTTTAGTGGGAGATTAGGGTTTATCCTATGGTTTAGTGCCTAGATTTGTGTCCTATGAGTGTCTAATAACTAATCCTAGGTCCTCAGAGGTTTATACTAAGTGGTGGTAACCTATGGTGAAGTTTTGGGATAGTCTAGAACTAATTCTAGGTAGTTATGACTTAGTTATGGTTTTTGCTTAAGGGACTTGTACCTAAGTTCTAAAGGGTTGTACTAATGCCTAATGGTCCTAAGGTATCCTAATGTTCCTAAGGTAACTCATACTTAAGCCTTGGACACTCTCAAACTAGTTAAGTTAAGCATATAGGTTCAAATAAGCACATAGACCTAATTAGGGTTTAATTAAGGTTTATTAGGGTTTTGTGATATGTTTAATGTGTTAGATTGGTAGATTACTTATTATGGTGTTGTAGTGATCTTATGCTTGACATACCAGGGGTTTATAGGATGTGAGTGTTGAGTTATTTGGCTTGTGTGGGTACGTGAGCAGGTCTAGTGAGTCATGCAAGTAATAAATGCACATAAAAAGCAAAAATTTACCTGTGAAATACCTACTGTAGGTATTTGTAATGGGAATGATAGTAATGAGGTTTTGTGGGTTGTTATAGAAGACCTTTATGGCGTAACAAGCTCAAAAAGCTTACTTCGTAGCTTTGAAGAGTTGTTCATCGAATAGCTATTACGGTGTAGGAATGTTAACCCTATGCCGTAACCAAGATGAAGTATGTGAAAGAACGCAAGCCCAAGAGGTATTAAGGCGTAGGTCTTTACTTATGCCTATGCCGTAACAAAGTTGAGCCCAGTGAAATCTATAAATACAAGCCCTAATATAGTCACAATACACACATCTTTCCACACAGAAGTTAAAGGACGACTAGGGTTTCATTACAAGTCGTTTTCCAACCATAACAAAGTGCTTTTCAAGGGAGAATCCATCGTCAAACAAGAACGAAGATAGATCGACATAGAGCAATTGTATCAAACATTATGTTTAATTCATTCATTGTTTTAATCATCAATTTTGATGTACTTTATACCATTTTCGGCTAAACACTTCTGTGGAAAACTAGAAGGGGGGGGGGGGGGTTGAATAGTTTTAGGACTTTTTCGTTTTATAAAAGTTTGTTTCAAAAGAATAGTTTGAGTTTATAAAAACTTTGATTCAAAAATATAGATTTAAGTTTGTTCACTGTAGTTGATTAAACACCACTAAATTAAATTTTTGAGTAAAGGACTACAATGTTATTTATTACACACACACATACACAAACATATGTGTGTATGTATGTATGTATATATATATATATATATATATATATATATATATATATATATATATATATATATATATATATATATATATATATATATATATATATATATATATATATATATATATATATATCCTTTTGGTTTGTTTAAATAAGATTGGTGTTGTGAATGGAACTTAGTTTGATCTTTATGTGAAATCAATATATGCACAACACAAGCTATAATAACTATGTACAAAATGTAAATAAGTAAGTAAGTAAGCAAAGAGTGAGAGATGGAAAGATCAAACCAAGACTAGGATTTATAGTTGTTTGGCTATAAGGACACCTTCCTTGCCCTACTCCACTCCCCGAGCACCGAACTCGAGAGTTTTCTTCACTAAGTCAATATGCTCCCTTATGGCGGAGAAAACCATACACACCTTAGCTTACACCAATTTAACGACACAAAGCTAAATGTCGAGTTCTAATCGAAGCTAGAACTAATCTCACAACTTCAAACACACCACAACTTCTTCACACCCTTTCACTCCTTCTACACTTCTTCACAACACTTGTGTCTTCACACCTTCACAACTTCTATCTTTTCACTACTTCAAATCTTATGCTACTTCACAACTTCTAAGCCTCTATGTCTTCACAACTTCAATACTTCTATGTCACTACTTGAAGGCTTTTATCTATGTATCGCTACAAGGCTTCTTCTACTTTAAAAGCTTCTATGTCTTCACTACTTCAATGCTTCTAAGTCTTCACACCTTCTATGCTTCTATGTCTTCACAACTTTGAGGCTTCAACTTCTTAACTACTTTAAAGCTTCAATACCACTATATGGCTTCTATATCTTCACTACTAACTACTACTTCAATATACTACAACCTCTTATACCTCCTATCAGTAATCCTATGAACCACTACTTCTTCACTTCTTGTACCTCTTCATACTTTCAACAAATCTAGATCCTATATCTAAATCTAACTAACTAATTTACACACCTTATACACCAAAGAATAAATGTTTTACAGGATGAAATGAACAAACAACTTAGATAGCAAGATGATACTAAGTTGTAATACTTCTAGTCTTGATTGATAGAAGTATTCTTCTCTTTTCACTTGAATGTTGAAGCTTGAATCACTTGGAAAGAAAAGCTTATGATTATATGATCAAAGAATTGATTTAGAGAGGTTTGGGCAGAAAGTTTTTGTGCAAAAAGGCAAGGCAAATCTGTGGAAATGAACCAGTATTTATAGGCAAAGCTGGGGGTTCAGGAGCGTGGCCGGTCCCCTTAATCATTAAGGGGGCCGCCCCTTCTGAACGTTGCCTAGCTTTGTCTTTTTGTGGGGAAGGTTTTTCTGAAACATTTTTGCCATTTTTGGTTGAAAATTTGAATTTATATATTTATGGTTAATTAAACATTTTTATTTAATACCAAAAATGATTTTCTAAAATATATAAAATGTTTGTTACATTTTATAAAAAATCTAGAGATTAATAAAATGTTCCTTTGATCATATAATGCATTAGACACTTTGTTTATTCTTACCTTAAGTGATTAGATGGTAAAAGTGAACATTTACTACTAAATACTTGTTTACGTCATGATCTTTGGTTTGATGAGTTTTCATTTTGTGATTATCAAAACATAGAGATATCGAAAGGTATGAATAACGTTTTTAGGCATTATTTATATCAACAATCTCTCCCTTTTTGATGATTACAAAACCTAAACTCATTAAATCCAAAAATTAATTTTTAGACAAGTATTTAGTGAGTTTATATTCACTTCTACCCCTTTTTGTAGAATCAAAAAGGTTTAAGCCGATGAGTTGAAAGCTCCCCTTGATGTATGCTCCCCCTCGTTAGAGGGCACCAAGGGTTCGAGCTATGGAATACTTGTAAGAAAAATATTAGAAGCACAAGCAAATATATAGCATAATAACAACTAATGATAAGCATGTCAAAGGAATATTAGGAACACATATTAAAACATTCATTAATCCAAAATGATTATGCCAACCACATAATTATTGTTACATCATTCATAATACTAGAATTCAAAACCAAGTAGGACATCCTATTTTGCCAAGAAAGAGTGTCATTAAACTTGCTTGTATCCCAAAAGCTTGAAGAATTTTATTTGAAAAATAAAAAGCATAAGCATATAGGATGCTTAGGCGAGAGTGGTTAGTGGGGATCATGTTGATGGCTTAATGGAGGTATATTTTTGGTTCCATGGATGTTGGTGAGTTTGGTGATGGAGAGCTTGGAGGTGGTGAGTTTGGAGTTGAATTTGTTGGTTGAGGGTTTTGATGTTGTTCAAGTGATGGTGTTTGTTGAGATCTAGTGAGAAGATACTCAATCCAAGTAAAGTGCTCATTCAATGCAAAGGTTTGTTTTTGGAGGAAGATGCAACAAGGGCAATTGTTGACATGCTTCTCAATTTGATTTATGTTGTGTGGTGATAAGGGTGAGCTAGATAAAGGTGGATCCAAATTGCGTTGAGCAAGATGTAAGGCTAAAAGAGCACTAAGCTCATGTGCTTCTTTTAGCTCCTCAATGAACTTTAAGTGTTCGGAGGAAGGTGATGGTGGTGGAGCATCATTGTTGTCTTGGGTGAAGGTTTGAACATGCAACATAGGAATGGCATGTGAAGTTGTAGGATGTGGTGGTGGCACTCTTGGTGATGGAGACATGTTTGAGCTTGGGTAATCATGAAAACATGATATGGGAGGAAGGGATGCTTCATGAGTGGATCGTGTTTTTGTTGAATGAGCAACATGTGAAGTATTGGCAATGAGGTTAGCATTGATGTTTTGGGATTGTGCATGCTCATCATATGAAGGAGCATTAGTGGAAGCAAGAATGGATGATTGGTTGTTAGATCGATCATTTGTGTGAGTATGAGGTTTAGGTGTTGGTTGATTATGAACAACATCACTTGAGTTGTGACAAGAGTCGAGTTTTCTCCTCCAAACGGGTTTGACGGAGATCTTTTCAACTCTTGAAAACTTGGGTCTTTGGTTGTTGGGATATGACATGTTTGGATGTGTGAGCATTTATGATGGAAAGGAGGTATTTATAGTGTAGGAAAAGTTTGGTTTAGGAAGGTAAATTTTGAGGGATAGTTTAGGACAAAATGTGTTTGTGAATTTTGGGAAGTATAGGGTGAAGTGGGTCAAAAAGTGATAAAGAAAACAGGAACCCCAACCATCAGATGGCCGGTCCCCTAAAATATTAAGGGGGCCGCCTTATACTTTAAGGGGGCCGCCCATCTGGTGATTCCCAGATTTCCATAAATGGGTTTTTGGCAGAAAAGTTTTGAAAAGGTTGTGTTTTTAGGTTTGGATTCAAGTAAGTTCAACTCTTTGAGGCAATATAGGATATACTAATCATGTATAAATAAAGCATGTTATATGAAGAGATCAAGTAAACAAGTAATTTCTAATTTGCATGTAACCTACTCATTAAGCAATTAAATCATATTGACTAGGAAACAATAAAACATGCTAACCATATACTCAACTATATGAATATGAAGATTAATGAGCTAGTTCAAACATCTTGATGAGTGCCTATGAGTAACAAATGGGAAGTTATGATTGCATGGACTTCAAGACTTGTTACAAACAAGATCCATATAGGCAAACCATGATTCTCTTGAAATGACTTGGTTTTATTATGAATGTCATGTTCATAAAAGTATATGACAAATGTGAGATTATCATAGAGGGCTTAAGAAAACGTTTTTAGTTTTATTAAACAATGCTTTGAAGTAGATTCAAGTGTGTATATGAGTAGAATAGATTGGGTTTTACTTCAAGAGATGTTGACAAAAGAGACAAGAAAATTTTCCCAATCTTGATTTTGATTAAAACAAAGTTGTGATTGCTCATAGTCAAATATGTTGTTTGAAGAAAAATGAGATAGTTATTTGAAATATTATTTTTCAAAATGTGAGGTTTTATGCATGATATTTGATTTTTGATAGCAAGAATCACTAGTTATGGATTTATAAAGCATGTTTAAAGATATCATGTTCAAGAGAATTGGTTAAGCCCGTTGTCACATATAACCACCTTGTATGTTAACTAAAGACATGGATAAATGATGACATAATCTTATGGGCTTAATGCAATATAATTGAGAGGGATATAACCAATCATCTATGGTTGCAAAATTAACACATATACTTACTTATCTTTTCATTGTATTTAACAATAACTTATCTTAATCCTAGATTATATTATAATGTATCTATTATTGCTACTAGATTGGTCATCTATCCTAAATGATAAACATTCTACTAGTGGTCATAGATGATTTCCAAACTCAATGATGAATAAGAAAGTGGGCAATAAATCCAAAATCTAGAGGGTCAACTAAACTAATTTCTAGTATATATATATTAGTAATTTTAATAATATATGAACAAGGCAACCTACAAACTTAAGCATATTTATAGACTAATTATGGCATAATTAGATATAGCGTGATATTTATAAGTTTTTGAAAAGAAAACTTATCTCATGTCCAGCTTTTCTTTATGAGTAGGCATGTGAGTGTTTTTTGGGTAAAGGGGAGTAATCCTGTACCCGGTAAAATACATTAATAAAAAACGTTTAAGTACAATGGAAGAGAGTGAGTCTCTCATCGAAGTCCCTAGGGACACTACCACTACCACTATATAAGAATGACAGACCATTCTTATAACTATCAGATCTAAATACAACTATCGATGACTAGCAATAAAAATACAATACATCACAACTCAAATAAAATTGAAGTCTTCATAGTCATCCTAGTGATCCAGATCATAAACATGCGAACTTCCAGCTTCAACCAATTGCGTCTTCTATTAGTATTATGCAAAGCATAATCTAATAACCTAATAAGAGTGACTTCTGTAGCAAATGAATTTGAAGCATGA
This sequence comes from Artemisia argyi, assembly GCA_030686995.1. NCBI lineage: Eukaryota > Viridiplantae > Streptophyta > Magnoliopsida > Asterales > Asteraceae > Artemisia > Artemisia argyi. Next base: position 54,690,800 of record CM060704.1, read on the forward strand.
ACATGGTCTAAGCGACCCAACCTCCAGCATATCCGAGCTTGAACCAATCTTCCAACAAATCCGAGTGACACACAAGAAGACTACCATGATCAAGTCAATGCAAATAACCATAGCAAGTGAGCAAGATTCACATAAAATAAACCAAACGTAACTTGATTAATCTACCCACTATGAACGAATAGCAAAACCAAGACTCCAGCACATGTAATCAACATAAGAAAACGTTAACACATAAATCAGAACCCAAACACAAGGACCATGGCTGATTTTGAGTACCAACAAGTTGCTAAATGCAACCAAGATCGGAGAGAAAACCAATAGTATCATAAATGTAAAATCATAAACCAGGAACCCAAACACACGAACTTGCACGCGCTAATCCCTATAGTTAGGGTTTCGAGTAAGAATTAAGATGCAATCAGCAGCAAGCCCTAAAAACACCATACGACAAACATCTCTCAATACCCACAACCATTATGAATCAATCCACAGCCATACACAAAACAAAACCAGCTTCCAACCTTCCAGTAATACAAACCCCAAACAAGGGATATGATCCAATCGCAAAATAATAAACAAACCCTAGAACAGGTTTGTTGACGTTTAAGCACACCAGGAAACCTACCAACACAACCTTGCAAGCTGAATACACAAACCCTAAAAAAGGTTTCGAATAAACAAGAAGGAATAGCAGTAGCAAGCGATCACCAAACCAAACAGATCACAAATCAAATATATCAAAAGAATCGACCAAAAAAATACCCTATAAATACGGTATAATTAGGACCGACCTAAACAAAAAGAATTAATATGCGATCTGAATAAGAAGTCGACCCAAAACCTTAGATAAAGATTCCAACAGATAATTGTTGGAATAAACGTTTAAGAATGAATGTGTTTTGAATTCTATTATAAACCCTAAAAAGAACGATTCACAAAACTGCCAAACTTTGATAGATCAAACGATTAGCAGGGATTATGAAAACCGATAAAGGATGGTTAAGGTTTGTTGATAAATAGGGACGATTTAAAGAATAGAACAAAAGAGATCCGATCCTCCACCCTAACAAACCAGTTTCTTTGTTGTTAATTCAGTAATCCCAAGAAAGATTAATGAAAAAACTAAACGGATAGGAAGAATTTGGCCGGATTTGCTAGGGTGGGGGAGGCAGAAAAATCGCCCCTAGTTGAGAGAGAAGTTAGGGTTTTTGTGTTAGGAAACGGTTAGGCATGTGAGTGTTGGTTAACATCTTCAATGTTTACCCAAAGCATGATATCGTAGCAAGGTATTACTCCAACGCTATTAAAGATCAAGGTAGCTTGATCCGAATCACGTATTAGATCACTTCAAGCATCTTTGATGAGTGCCATTAGAATTTGACTCCTTGATGATAGTGGGTGTAGAATGATGAGATGACAAAAATATCTTCAACGGAGGTATTTCCTTTTTCATGAGTCATGTTTGTCAAAAAAATTTGCGTTTGATTCCTTCATCTTGAGGTAGCTTAGAATACTTCACAAAATCAACACTCCAATAGTGAAGATCTTATCATCAATTCTTTTAAAGGCCGCAACTACATCATTTGGTAATCGTGTGTAGAATATGATTCAAGGTAATATGATTCACTAGTCTTCATATTTATGTTATGAAAGTGAGCGATCCATTGTAAAATATAAAAACGTCTCTTCGTGCGTTTATTACCTAATCATGAAAAACTACTTGGTACCCAGATTCTCATGGGTCCGAGATGGTTAGTTGAAGACATCCATTGCATTTGAATGCACATGTTGAGGATGTCGCCAAGGAGTACAAGAATTCATCAATAGTTTGTCTTAACGAACAAACAATGACTTTCTTGACTTAAATAATTAATAATAGATGCAAATAATATTAATTCTAAATTTCTCTACTAGGTTTTACAAATTTTATTTGTCTTAATTTACTTGTTGAAGGATCATTTGCATTAAATCCTAAGCCGGTTTTATCATTCAATGACTTTTGAATATTAAGTAGATATTTTAAATATTTGGAACTATTTTCAAATTTAGCTAATATTTCTGCTTTTTCATTTTCCTTTCTGATTTCTTGTTTGTAGTCTTGACATTTTTTACATTCAAGATCAATTTCAATATTACTTTCAAGTCTAGACATTTTATCTTCTAAAATTATTTCTTTTTCAAAGTTACTTCCAACGGATGTTGAAGATTCATTTTTAAAAATGATTTTTGGGTCTATGTTGCAAAAATTTTTGAAGTTGTTTTCTAATTTTGAAAACTCTAATATAAATTGATCATAGCAAAAATGTTTGGTTTCGGATTGTACCTTATTTGTAGCTTTATTTGCTTCACAATCTTCACATACCATACGATGATCATTTTCATCGTCCATGTCGCTCCATGTTTCATTTGTAAGTTCACTTAGGTCTTGGCGCATGTACTCCTCGCCATCAATACTTGTAGTTTCATTTATTTGAATATCTTCACAAGCCATATTTTGATCATCTTCTTCGTCTGTGTCGCTCCATGATTTATTTACAATCTTTCTTCGGATTTGGCTCATATATTCTTTGTTATTGATACCTTCAATAACCGCATTTGAACTAGTAGCACTTGTGTTTATTTCAACTAAATATTTATCTATCAAATTTTCAAGAGTGACTAATTCTTGTGCAACATCAAGTTTATCATCTTTGGTTTTACATTTCCCTTGGTGAAAATTTAAAAGATATTTCCAAATATCATTTGCCGTTTTACAAAAGAATACTCTTTCATATTCAACTCTTGGTAGAGTTTTGTAAATTATTAATTTAGCTTTAGTATTTTTATCAATCTTTGTTTGAAGATGATTATATTGATTTTCAAAACCCATTTTAGTTGGTTGAAGATCACCAATTGAAATGATATGCCAAAGATCAAGATCAATTGATTTCACATAATTTTCAAATTTATTTTTCCATTCAAGAAAATGATCATTTTCAAATAATGGTGGTCGTTGCGTAAGTTCCCCTTCTAAATATTTTTCAAATTCCATAGATCGTTACAAGTTTTAAAATATAGTATATTTTAAAAATCTTGCTTGACGTGGCTCTTGATACCAATTGTGGAAAACTAGAAGGGGGCGGTTGAATAGTTTTACGTCTTTTTCGTTTTATAAAAAGTTGCTTCAAAAGAATAGTTTGAGTTTATAAAAACTTTGAGTCAAAAATGTAGATTTAAGTTTGTTCACTATAGTTGTTTAAACACCACTAAATTAAATTGTTGAGTAAAGGACTACAATGTTATTTATTACACACACACACACACACACACACACACACACACACACACACACACACACACACACATATATATATATATATATATATATATATATATATATATATATATATATATATATATATATATATATATATATATATATATATATATATATATATATATATATATATATATATCCTTTTGGTTTGTTTAAATAAGATTGGTGTTGTGAATGGAACTTAGTTTGATCTTTATGTGAAATCAATATATGCACAACACAAGCTATAATAACTATGTACGAAATGTAAATAAGTAAGTAAGCAAAGAGTGAGAGATGGAAAGATCAAACCGAGAGACAAAGGATTTATAGTGCTTCGGCTACATGGACACCTTCCTTGCCCTACTCCACTCCCCGAGTACCGAACTCGAGAGTTTTCTTCACTAAGTCAATATGCTCCCTTATGGTGGAGAAAACCGTACACACCTTAGCTTACACCAATTTAACGACACAAAGCTAAATGTCAAGTTCTAATCGAAGCTAGAACTAATCTCACAACTTCAAACACACCACAACTTCTTCACACCCTTTCACTCCTTCTACACTTCTTCACAACACTTGTGTCTTCACACCTTCACAACTTCTATCTTTTCACTACTTTAAATCTTATGCTACGTCACAACTTCTAAGCCTCTATGTCTTCACAACTTCAATACTTCTATGTCACTACTTGAAGGCTTTTATCTATGTACCGCTACAAGGCTTCTTCTACTTTAAAAGCCTCTATGTCTTCACTACTTCAATGCTTCTAAGTCTTCACACCTTCTATGCTTCTATGTCTTCACAACTTTGAAGCTTCAACTTCTTAACTACTTCAAAGCTTCAATACCACTATATGGCTTCCATATCTTCACTACTAACTACTAGTTCAATATACTACTACCTCTTATACCTCCTATCACTAATCCTATGAACCACTACTTTTTCACTTCTTGTACCTCTTCACTCGTTCAACAAATCTAGATCCTATATCTAAATCTAACTAACTAATTTACACACCTTATACACCAAAGAATAAATGTTTTACAAGATGAAATGAACAAACAACTTAGATAGCAAGAAGATACTAAGTTGTAATACTTCTAGTCTTGATTGATAGAAGTATTCTTCTCTTTGCACTTGAATGTTGAAGCTTGAATCACTTGGAAACAAAAGCTTATGATTATATGATCAAAGAATTGATTTAGAGAGGTTTGGGCAGAAAGTTTTTGTGCAAAAAGGCAAGGCAAATCTGTGGGAATGAACCAGTATTTATAGGCAAAGCTGGGGGGGGGGGGGGGTCAGGAGCGTGGCCGGTCCCCTTAATTAAGGGGTCGGTCCCCTTAATCATTAAGGGGGCCGCCTAGTTAATTAAGGGGGCCGCCCCTTCTGAACGTTGCCCAGTTTGTCTTTTTGTGGGGAAGGTTTTTCTGGAACATTTTTGCCATTTTTGGTTGAAAATTTAAATTTATATATTTATGGTTAATTAAACATTTTTATTTAATACCAAAAATGATTTTCTAAAATATATAAAATGTTTGTGACATTTTATAAAAAATCTAGAGATTAAGAAAATGTTCCTTTGATCATATAATGCATAGACACTTTATTTATTCATACCTTAAGTGATTAGATGGTAAAAGTGAACATTTACTACTAAATACTTGTTTACGTCATGATCTTTGGTTTGATGAGTTTTCATTTTGTGATTATCAAAACATAGAGATATCGAAAGATATGAATAACGTTTTTAGACATTTATTTATATCAACAACTTCATGTGTTAGCCTAGTTATGAATTAGTTAATGATTTGATTTGATTTCCTTCGTTTATTTATCTTTCTTGTTAGATAGTTTAAGTGTTTCTTGCATAAACCATGTGATGTGCTAGTGTTTAGGATGACTTAGTTCCTGGTAGGCTAGTAAGTAGGTGATCATCCCAAATCTAGGTTATTAGGATGATCGAGAGCTTAACGCCCTCTCGGTTGTGGGTTGATGATACCACCGCCTAAGTAGGAGCAGATAGTTAAACATTACGAGTTAGACATTTATTATTGGCACTAATAGGCGCGTAAATGCCAAGAGGTGGGAATGTTGGCATTGGCAAGTCACTTAGATTAGTTGGGCATATAATAACTAATTCCTAGTAAAAACTTAAGAAAGTCTGTTGGTGATGATCATTCGGATCAATAACTAGGAATTATAGGCTAGGTATTTGATGATCATTCGGGCCTAGTGATATTAGAACCACTAATGAGAGCGAGAAATAAACATTGCACTAGGAAGTTGAATGAATGCATTCGTTAAGTAGTTACTAGGTTAGCACATTTTTCTCCTATTAAACCATTTCCATTTTGTAGTTTGTTTTATTTTAATTAATTTAATCATTTTCTTCAATTTAATCATAACAATTAATTTGATATAATTACTTTAGACACAAATTGGTAGACCGCCCATAGCTCTGGGACGACATTGGATTTACCATAAGCTCAGTACATACGATCGAGTACACTGCCCATTAGTATATGTGTAGATCATTAGGTAGACGAGCACTATAAATTTAAGACCTGATCTCGCATATCAAATTTTTTGTGCCGCTTCTGGGGAGCTAACTAGGTTTTAATTGAGTTCATTGGATTTTATTTCTATTTATATTTTTCATTTTTTTCAAAATTTTTTATCTTTGTTTATTTTTCTTTAATTTTCATTATCGACTAATATGTTGTTATTTTTATGTGCATGACTAGAAGCACAAGTTCCAAGTTATACACTCCGTTTGCTAATCGCAAGAGACAATTCAAATCAAGAAGAGGTTCACACCCTCTTTAGTTCATAATATACATTCGTATTCATACGAATTTTAATCTAAAGAAATGGCCGAAGTAGATATTGACATGCTCACCATGGAGGAATACATGACTTTGACTCGATGTAACGTTGGACCGGGCATGGTGAGACCCGAAATTGCTAACAATGTCCACTTCGGGATCAAGGGCCAGTTTATGAAGGAGCTAAGAGAAAACACTTTCGCAGGCAGTCAGGATGAAGATGCTCATGAACATGTGGAAAGAGTGTAGGAGACCGGATCTTTCCACATTCTAGGGGTCATTCAGGACGCAATTATGTGTAGAGTGTTCCCTATGACACTCACAGGGCTAGCTAAGAGGTGGAAGGACTAGGTACCTGTGTTGGGTCTGATAAATCAACCCAATTTTCTCTGAAAAATTTAAACATAAAATAGCCTAATGTAACAACTGGCAAAATTGAGAACCGGATTTAAAATGCCGAAATATAATTGAAATGAATCGTCAATTTTGTTGAAACGGTTTTCAGAAATTATGGGAATTTGATGATTGATTATGTGGAATAGTATGTCATTGGACCATTTCTATTGCGTTAAATTAGGCACTACTTCGACTCTGGATCTAGGAAACCTAATAATACGAAATATATAAAGTCTTGTTACGCCAAATGAATAGAGGCATAAATTATAGTAACGTTTTATGGAAAAACCTATTTAAAATGATGGCGTACATATAAACGCATGTTGAGGATTTTGATAACAAATATGGGCTCGGGAAGTGAGAGTCGGGATTTAATAAGAAACGGTTACGTTTTATTTTCACAAACGTACTTTTTATCAAATTTGATGGAAAACGTAATTAAAGCGAATGGTGGTGATTAAAATTAATGTTGGCGACGTTTGTTATTTTTTTCGTGATTAAAAGTATGCGTGTTCGGGAGAATTTACTAAATTATTGCACCGCAAGTCCTTGTTTTAGCACCCTATTTGAAAATAGCTAATGGTGGTGGTGGTGGCTGGTCGTGGTAGTGGCTAATGTTGGTGGTGGTGGTAGTGGCTAATAGTGGTGGTGGTTGCTGCTAGTGGTGGTGGCTGGTTGTTGTTGTGGTGGTGGTGGTGGTTTTGGCTGGTGGTGGTAGTGGCTGATGGTGGTAGTGGTGGCTGGTGGTATGGTAGTGGTGGTGGTGGTGGTTGTTGCTGGTGGTGGTTGGTTGTGGTGGTGGTGGTGGTTGGTGGTTGGTGGCTGTGGTGGTGGTGGTGGTAGTGGAAGTGATGGTGGTGGTGGTGGTGGCTGGTGGTGGTGGTGGTACTCGCTAATGGTGGTGGTGGCTGGTTGTGGTGGTGGTGGTTTTGGCTGGTGGTGGTAGTGGCTAATGGTGGTAGTGGTGGCTGGTGGTGTGGTAGTGGTGGTGTTGGTGATGCTGGTGGTGGTGGTAGCTGGTGATGGTAGTGGCTAATGGTGGTGGTGGTTGCTGCTGGTGGTGGTGGCTGGTTGTGGTTGTGGTTGTGGTTGTGGTGGTGGTGGTGGTTTTGGCTGGTGGTGGTAGTGGTTGATGGTGGTAGTGGTGGCTGGTGGTGGTAGTGGTTGATGGTGGTAGTGGTGGCTGGTGGTGGTTTTTACACGTTTAGTCCCTTTTCATCCGTTTCCATACGTTTTTACCCATTTCTGTTTGTTTTTACACGTTTTTTATGCATGTGTTATGACCCGAATAAAATTATAACCGATTTAATGAGACCGAACTAATCCAACAACACGAGTTACACGTTTAGTCCCTTTTCATCTATTTCCATACGTTTTTACCCATTTCTGTTTGTTTTTACATGTTTTTTATGTATGTGTTATGACCCGAATAAAATTATAACCGATTTAATGAGACCGAACTAATCAACAACACGATTTACACGTTTAGTCCCTTTTCATCCGTTTCCATACGTTTTTACCCATTTCTGTTTGTTTTTACACGTTTTTTATGCATGTGTTATGACCCGAATAAAATTATAACCGATTTAATGAGACCAAACTAACCCAACAACACGATTTACACGTTTAGTCCCTTTTCATCCATTTCCATACGTTTTTACCCATTTCTGTTTGTTTTTACATGTTTTTTATGCATGTGTTATGACCCGAATAAAATGATAACCGATTTAATGAGACCGAACTAATCCAACAACACGATTTACACGTTTAGTCCCTTTTCATCCATTTCCATACATTTTTACCCATTTCTGTTTGTTTTTACACGTTTTTTATGCATGTGTTATGACCCAAATAAAAAAAATAACCGATTTAATGAGACCGAACTAATCCAACAACACGATTTACACATTTAGTCCCTTTTCATCCGTTTCCATACGTTTTTACCCAGTTCTGTTTGTTTTTACACGTTTTTTATGAATGTGTTATTACCCGGATAAAAAAATAACCGATTTAATGAGACCGAACTAATCCAACAACACGATTTACACGTTTAGTCCCTTTTCATCCATTTCCATACGTTTTTACCCATTTCTGTTTGTTTTTACACGTTTTTTATGCATGTGTTATGACCCGAATAAAATTATAACCGATTTGTTAGAAACTTTTTAAGTCTTTCTTTTATAACTTTGACCTTAAATATTTGTATTTGTGTTGTATAATATTTGATGAAAATACATTTAAATTAAAACACAATCCATCCATCTAAAAGTATATATAACACAAGATAGGAAACTTAAGGTGAAAGTTGTAAAAGAAAGACTTGAAGGGTAAAACAACAACAATATTGGGACTTAGTATTTATCATCATCTATGATAACTGTTTTAACTTTTAATTACTCTCCTCGGTTTTCTGATCGAAGAAGCCGCCTGACTCAATAGTACTCATGATCTTGGAGAAAAGAAAAGTATTTTGTGTTTATAAGCGAATTTTTTTGAAAATTACAAGAATTTGGAGCCAAAATTTCGATCCAAAATTTTTAAATCACCTAATTATTTGGCATTTAACATAAATAAGAGCCCATATTCATGTAAATACTCTGTTTTGTCTCCTAATTAAACTAAACAATGCAACCAAAACACAAAAATCAAATCTTCAATTACCATTACTCTCCAAGCCAGAATCATTTTCTTGTACACATTTTTGCTCAAGAGTCGTCATGGAAATGGTTGAAGACATTGATACTGATATTTTGCTTCCAGATAATGAAGCTGATGTTAACACAATACAGTATGAGGACGAAACATATGCTTCATCTGATGAAGAAAATGACAACCAATTAAATAGAAAAATATCTAATAGGGGCATAACCAGGCTAGCTAAGTTTCGCCTTCAATATGGCCATCCTGGTCAAGTAAAGCAGAAGGTAACCATCGATGCCTTGAATAGGGTTACATGGTTAAACAGAGCAATGTTTGCGAGTTTTTTAGGTGATGCGGTTCGTGAGCACATAGGTTTGAAGGTTCTATCCTGGAAGAAGGTGGATAAAGAATCAAGACAAAAATTATGGGATGAAATCACGGTACATATATACTAGTAATTTTTAACCCAGTATATAAGTTTAATTTATTAATTATCTACAACTAATTAAAAACATTGTGTTAATCTTTGCAGCGATATTTTGATGTTGACGTGACATTCAAAAAGGTGGTAATGAATCGTCTTGGTCAACTGCTAAGGAATTTCAGAATGAAACTCAGGGAAAAATACATATTGCCCAACCTAGATGCACCTGAGAAAATGAATGAAAGGCCGGAAAAGTATAGTACAATTGTGACACAAGAACAATGGGTTGAGTTTGTAACCTACACGACCACCAATGAATACAAGGTTTTAATTAGTCATCTTTAGTTAGTTTATATGTCATTTCATAATTTTTAGTTTGCAGCATTACCGCATATCTAAATGCCTTATGATTTTGTGTTTTTTAGGAGAAATCAGATAAAGCTAAACTGTCGCGTTCCAAAAATATTTATCAGCATAAAATGGGACGAGGTGGATATGTTTATGTTAAAGAGAAAATGGTAAGGTTATACATACTGTTTGTTTTACTAATTGATCAGAATCGATTATCTTGGTTTAACTTTACATATATGTGTATGCACTTGATGTCCATTAGATCGAAAAAAAAGTAATTGAAGCAGATGTTGAACCGCCGCGTGGTGTATTGTGGGTCAAAGGAAGGCAAAACAAAGACGGAGAATCTCCAGATGCTGAGATTAGTTCGATGGCAGATAAACTTGTAAATTTGACTGCAAATTCTATTATTATGCTTATATACCAGCATCATTAACTTTGTACTAGCCGTACTAACTTGTATACTAGCAGTACTAACTTTTAATACCAACAATTCCCATATCTTTTTGCAGAGAGAAGCTGATGAAAAGATCAAGGAAGGAACCTTGGCTGTTGATGATGGCACTGATGCCATGACAGTTGTGTTTGGTAAGGAAAAGGGAGGTTATGCAAGAGGAGTGGGTAATGGAGTTACATATAAGAGGTATTTTAATCTTCCTCGAACCAGAAAAGAAACTGATGAAAGAATTGAGTTACTTCAAACTCAACTTGATAATGAGAGAAGCGAGCGTAAAAAAAAAGATCTAATGCTCAAGAAACTGTCCACCGAGATGTCAGAAAAAGATGACCAGGTCAAGCAATTGTCCGCTAAGATGGCAGATACAAAAGGAATGGTTTCTAAAATGCTGAGTCTTTTGAGTTCACAAGGGATTAAGTTGGATATGGCATCTCAATTTCCATTAGACTCAGATGTAAGCCATTTTTTATGTTGTTAAAAATTTCATTTTCTAATGCTAACACCAATGTATTTCTTAATATAATTTAATTATATTGCAGGTGACGACTCTAATGGCCATTGATAATATAGATATCAGCACTAATGATCATCAGGTGGTCGAAGGAAC
>CM060704.1:54702297-54741523 GCA_030686995.1 Artemisia argyi
GCATGGTGAGACCCGAAATTGCTAACAATGTCCACTTCGGGATCAAGGGCCAGTTTATGAAGGAGCTAAGAGAAAACACTTTCGCAGGCAGTCAGGATGAAGATGCTCATGAACATGTGGAAAGAGTGTAGGAGACCGGATCTTTCCACATTCTAGGGGTCATTCAGGACGCAATTATGTGTAGAGTGTTCCCTATGACACTCACAGGGCTAGCTAAGAGGTGGAAGGACTAGGTACCTGTGTTGGGTCTGATAAATCAACCCAATTTTCTCTGAAAAATTTAAACATAAAATAGCCTAATGTAACAACTGGCAAAATTGAGAACCGGATTTAAAATGCCGAAATATAATTGAAATGAATCGTCAATTTTGTTGAAACGGTTTTCAGAAATTATGGGAATTTGATGATTGATTATGTGGAATAGTATGTCATTGGACCATTTCTATTGCGTTAAATTAGGCACTACTTCGACTCTGGATCTAGGAAACCTAATAATACGAAATATATAAAGTCTTGTTACGCCAAATGAATAGAGGCATAAATTATAGTAACGTTTTATGGAAAAACCTATTTAAAATGATGGCGTACATATAAACGCATGTTGAGGATTTTGATAACAAATATGGGCTCGGGAAGTGAGAGTCGGGATTTAATAAGAAACGGTTACGTTTTATTTTCACAAACGTACTTTTTATCAAATTTGATGGAAAACGTAATTAAAGCGAATGGTGGTGATTAAAATTAATGTTGGCGACGTTTGTTATTTTTTTCGTGATTAAAAGTATGCGTGTTCGGGAGAATTTACTAAATTATTGCACCGCAAGTCCTTGTTTTAGCACCCTATTTGAAAATAGCTAATGGTGGTGGTGGTGGCTGGTCGTGGTAGTGGCTAATGTTGGTGGTGGTGGTAGTGGCTAATAGTGGTGGTGGTTGCTGCTAGTGGTGGTGGCTGGTTGTTGTTGTGGTGGTGGTGGTGGTTTTGGCTGGTGGTGGTAGTGGCTGATGGTGGTAGTGGTGGCTGGTGGTATGGTAGTGGTGGTGGTGGTGGTTGTTGCTGGTGGTGGTTGGTTGTGGTGGTGGTGGTGGTTGGTGGTTGGTGGCTGTGGTGGTGGTGGTGGTAGTGGAAGTGATGGTGGTGGTGGTGGTGGCTGGTGGTGGTGGTGGTACTCGCTAATGGTGGTGGTGGCTGGTTGTGGTGGTGGTGGTTTTGGCTGGTGGTGGTAGTGGCTAATGGTGGTAGTGGTGGCTGGTGGTGTGGTAGTGGTGGTGTTGGTGATGCTGGTGGTGGTGGTAGCTGGTGATGGTAGTGGCTAATGGTGGTGGTGGTTGCTGCTGGTGGTGGTGGCTGGTTGTGGTTGTGGTTGTGGTTGTGGTGGTGGTGGTGGTTTTGGCTGGTGGTGGTAGTGGTTGATGGTGGTAGTGGTGGCTGGTGGTGGTAGTGGTTGATGGTGGTAGTGGTGGCTGGTGGTGGTTTTTACACGTTTAGTCCCTTTTCATCCGTTTCCATACGTTTTTACCCATTTCTGTTTGTTTTTACACGTTTTTTATGCATGTGTTATGACCCGAATAAAATTATAACCGATTTAATGAGACCGAACTAATCCAACAACACGAGTTACACGTTTAGTCCCTTTTCATCTATTTCCATACGTTTTTACCCATTTCTGTTTGTTTTTACATGTTTTTTATGTATGTGTTATGACCCGAATAAAATTATAACCGATTTAATGAGACCGAACTAATCAACAACACGATTTACACGTTTAGTCCCTTTTCATCCGTTTCCATACGTTTTTACCCATTTCTGTTTGTTTTTACACGTTTTTTATGCATGTGTTATGACCCGAATAAAATTATAACCGATTTAATGAGACCAAACTAACCCAACAACACGATTTACACGTTTAGTCCCTTTTCATCCATTTCCATACGTTTTTACCCATTTCTGTTTGTTTTTACATGTTTTTTATGCATGTGTTATGACCCGAATAAAATGATAACCGATTTAATGAGACCGAACTAATCCAACAACACGATTTACACGTTTAGTCCCTTTTCATCCATTTCCATACATTTTTACCCATTTCTGTTTGTTTTTACACGTTTTTTATGCATGTGTTATGACCCAAATAAAAAAAATAACCGATTTAATGAGACCGAACTAATCCAACAACACGATTTACACATTTAGTCCCTTTTCATCCGTTTCCATACGTTTTTACCCAGTTCTGTTTGTTTTTACACGTTTTTTATGAATGTGTTATTACCCGGATAAAAAAATAACCGATTTAATGAGACCGAACTAATCCAACAACACGATTTACACGTTTAGTCCCTTTTCATCCATTTCCATACGTTTTTACCCATTTCTGTTTGTTTTTACACGTTTTTTATGCATGTGTTATGACCCGAATAAAATTATAACCGATTTGTTAGAAACTTTTTAAGTCTTTCTTTTATAACTTTGACCTTAAATATTTGTATTTGTGTTGTATAATATTTGATGAAAATACATTTAAATTAAAACACAATCCATCCATCTAAAAGTATATATAACACAAGATAGGAAACTTAAGGTGAAAGTTGTAAAAGAAAGACTTGAAGGGTAAAACAACAACAATATTGGGACTTAGTATTTATCATCATCTATGATAACTGTTTTAACTTTTAATTACTCTCCTCGGTTTTCTGATCGAAGAAGCCGCCTGACTCAATAGTACTCATGATCTTGGAGAAAAGAAAAGTATTTTGTGTTTATAAGCGAATTTTTTTGAAAATTACAAGAATTTGGAGCCAAAATTTCGATCCAAAATTTTTAAATCACCTAATTATTTGGCATTTAACATAAATAAGAGCCCATATTCATGTAAATACTCTGTTTTGTCTCCTAATTAAACTAAACAATGCAACCAAAACACAAAAATCAAATCTTCAATTACCATTACTCTCCAAGCCAGAATCATTTTCTTGTACACATTTTTGCTCAAGAGTCGTCATGGAAATGGTTGAAGACATTGATACTGATATTTTGCTTCCAGATAATGAAGCTGATGTTAACACAATACAGTATGAGGACGAAACATATGCTTCATCTGATGAAGAAAATGACAACCAATTAAATAGAAAAATATCTAATAGGGGCATAACCAGGCTAGCTAAGTTTCGCCTTCAATATGGCCATCCTGGTCAAGTAAAGCAGAAGGTAACCATCGATGCCTTGAATAGGGTTACATGGTTAAACAGAGCAATGTTTGCGAGTTTTTTAGGTGATGCGGTTCGTGAGCACATAGGTTTGAAGGTTCTATCCTGGAAGAAGGTGGATAAAGAATCAAGACAAAAATTATGGGATGAAATCACGGTACATATATACTAGTAATTTTTAACCCAGTATATAAGTTTAATTTATTAATTATCTACAACTAATTAAAAACATTGTGTTAATCTTTGCAGCGATATTTTGATGTTGACGTGACATTCAAAAAGGTGGTAATGAATCGTCTTGGTCAACTGCTAAGGAATTTCAGAATGAAACTCAGGGAAAAATACATATTGCCCAACCTAGATGCACCTGAGAAAATGAATGAAAGGCCGGAAAAGTATAGTACAATTGTGACACAAGAACAATGGGTTGAGTTTGTAACCTACACGACCACCAATGAATACAAGGTTTTAATTAGTCATCTTTAGTTAGTTTATATGTCATTTCATAATTTTTAGTTTGCAGCATTACCGCATATCTAAATGCCTTATGATTTTGTGTTTTTTAGGAGAAATCAGATAAAGCTAAACTGTCGCGTTCCAAAAATATTTATCAGCATAAAATGGGACGAGGTGGATATGTTTATGTTAAAGAGAAAATGGTAAGGTTATACATACTGTTTGTTTTACTAATTGATCAGAATCGATTATCTTGGTTTAACTTTACATATATGTGTATGCACTTGATGTCCATTAGATCGAAAAAAAAGTAATTGAAGCAGATGTTGAACCGCCGCGTGGTGTATTGTGGGTCAAAGGAAGGCAAAACAAAGACGGAGAATCTCCAGATGCTGAGATTAGTTCGATGGCAGATAAACTTGTAAATTTGACTGCAAATTCTATTATTATGCTTATATACCAGCATCATTAACTTTGTACTAGCCGTACTAACTTGTATACTAGCAGTACTAACTTTTAATACCAACAATTCCCATATCTTTTTGCAGAGAGAAGCTGATGAAAAGATCAAGGAAGGAACCTTGGCTGTTGATGATGGCACTGATGCCATGACAGTTGTGTTTGGTAAGGAAAAGGGAGGTTATGCAAGAGGAGTGGGTAATGGAGTTACATATAAGAGGTATTTTAATCTTCCTCGAACCAGAAAAGAAACTGATGAAAGAATTGAGTTACTTCAAACTCAACTTGATAATGAGAGAAGCGAGCGTAAAAAAAAAGATCTAATGCTCAAGAAACTGTCCACCGAGATGTCAGAAAAAGATGACCAGGTCAAGCAATTGTCCGCTAAGATGGCAGATACAAAAGGAATGGTTTCTAAAATGCTGAGTCTTTTGAGTTCACAAGGGATTAAGTTGGATATGGCATCTCAATTTCCATTAGACTCAGATGTAAGCCATTTTTTATGTTGTTAAAAATTTCATTTTCTAATGCTAACACCAATGTATTTCTTAATATAATTTAATTATATTGCAGGTGACGACTCTAATGGCCATTGATAATATAGATATCAGCACTAATGATCATCAGGTGGTCGAAGGAACTCAGTCCAGTGTTGGTGTACGTGCACGTGATAAAGATGTGATAATTCAGAAGAAGCCTACAGCTGGGATTGAAACTTTGGAACCGGTAATGGAAACAATGGTAAGGAGTAAAACATTATCCCCCTTTGATTTTTTAATTTTACCTACATGACTAATGTACCGTGTTTTATATATACATATAGGAACGTGTTAACAATGTTAAGAAAACACCAAAGACACGACAAAATGGGTCTGCAGATTCCCAATCGCAAGGAGATGCATCTCCAACAAAAGAACTACCAAAAGTATGTATTTCATGCAACATGTTTCTTGTTATTTTATTTTTAAAATAATGTACCGTGTTTTATATATACGTATAGGAACCTGTTACAAATGTCGTACCTAAGAAAACGGGTAAGTCACGACGAAACGGGTCTCCAGCTTCCCTATCGCAGGATAATGTGTCTCCAACAACACAAGCACAAGTATGTATTTCAACATGTTTCTTCTTGTTATTCTTAATTTTGTTTAAATAATTTATGATATATACGTATGCAAAAATTCTTTTTTTTTAGACAATCAATTGCAAACTGTGGCACATGAAGAAATCAAATATTGTTGCTTTGGGTCGCATACACAACATTCCAGGAAAACAAATGCTACATAACAAACCACTCCCAAATGATTGCTACAGAGTCTCAATTGATAAATCTTTAGTGGATGCAGCATGCATACCGGACATAGGGAATATTGGGTTAAAAACAGTTAGGGAAGGCGTGAATTGTTTCTTTGCATGGCCAAAGGATCAAGTTATTCTTGATGATCATGAGGAGGTACATACATGTGTTTTTTCAACCTTATATATATATATATATATATATATATATATATATATATATATATATATATATATATATATATATATATATATATATATATATATATATATATATATGTATATATATAATTCTTCATATTAAATTCAATGTTTGATACAAGCGTCTTTTGTTTACTACAGGTTACACCACCAACTACGAAACCAAAAGTTAGTGAACCGATTCCTGGACCAAAACTACAACCGAAGCACAGAAATTATGTCTCTCGTGCAGAAGTGCAAAAGCAAGCTAGGGGTCCAGGGAAGATTCAAAAGGTTTTAACTTATAGTAGTTGACAATTTCATTACATGCGACATTAAAATTCTATATATATTTTGTTCATTTATGTACATTCGAATTGTATGGAATTTCAAATTGCTTTTTGTTTTTAATTCTGTTTTATTTATATACTAGCAGTTTTATTTCTCTGATCCAGCAGTAGTAACTCTAATCCAGCAGTAGTAACTTAGTACTAGCAATACTAACATCATTGGTCACTCTTTTCTTTAATTCGATGTGTGACTAAATATTACCAAATGCTACATGAATTAACAATTCATGTGACCATTGGATTAACATTAGTCACACAGAACACACATGTCTGCATTTTAAACAGCATATGGTCACACTTATTAACACTTTTGGCCACTGTTTGCTTAATTGTATGTGACTAAATACCCAAAAAAAAGCATGCGTTGTGTGACTAAATATTACAAAAGGCCACACAAACATAAAATTCATGTGGCCATTGGATTATCAATAGTCACACAAAATACACATTTCTTCATTTTAAACAGCTTATGGTCACACTTATTAACGATTTTGGCCACTATTTGCTTAATTGTATGTGACTAAATACCCAAAAAAAAACATGGTTTGTGTGACTAAGTATTACAAAAGGCCACGCAAACAAAAATTTCATGTGGCCATTGAATGATCAATAGTCACACAAAATACACATTTCTTCATTTTAAACAGCATATGGTCACACTTATTAACGCTTTTGGCCACTGTTTACTTAATTGTATGTGACTAAATATCCAAAAGAAACATGCTTTATGTGACTAAATATTACAAAAGACCACGCAAACATAAACTTCATGTGGCCATTGGATGATCAATAGTCACACAAAATACACATTTCTTCACTTTAAACAGCATATGGTCACACTTATTCACACTTTTGGCCACTTTGTGTTAAATTGTATGTGACTAACTCAAAAAAAATAACACCCATTGTGTGACTAAATCATCACAAACGTCACATTTATTGTATATTCATGTGGCCATTGGATTATCAATAGTCACACAAAATACACATTTACTTGAATATATCATCTCAAATGTCACATATATTATATATTTGTGTGGCCAAAGGACGAACAATATCACTCTCAAAAAATATTCGTGTGACTATAAGGTGTTTATGGTTACTGATAATGACTAATCCAACAAAACTTGTGCCAAATTTGTCACACATATTCGGGGTTTTGGTCACTCTTTTTCGATGGAAAAGGCCACGAACTCAACAATGTGACCATATGCCACCTACGGTGGCGGGACCTTTTGTCACACATGACGAAAAAAACGTGCGTGACTATATGCATATCGTCACAC
The DNA here is from genome assembly GCA_030686995.1 of Artemisia argyi. Taxonomy (NCBI): domain Eukaryota; kingdom Viridiplantae; phylum Streptophyta; class Magnoliopsida; order Asterales; family Asteraceae; genus Artemisia; species Artemisia argyi. The sequence goes on from CM060704.1 coordinate 54,709,526, forward strand.
ATTTTTGGCGTGACCAATAACACTTTTTGTACCAGTGAAACTATGAATAGCCATTCCCGTTAGTGGATTCCACCAGGGTCAAACATTTTGTTACTGTCACGAAGTGAGGTGTGGTTATGAATAGGGCTGGTCAGAGTCCCACTTAGGTCGTGATGCTCATATTGGTAAATGGTGGGTACGGGAAGGAGTTGTTCCATAGAGGTTTCTGAAGCTGAAGTGTTTTTGAGGTGCACCATTTTCACACCAGGTTTAAAACCAAAGGAACGTTTCTTATGCAAATTAGGGAGCGTGACTTGCAAGCTTCCCACAAAGATGTTGTGAAATTGCAAGTTCTTTTCTTCTTGAGGATGCTCGTAGAAGTAAGGGGTAATTGAAGGTGAAGCACTTGGAGAGGGTTTTTTATTTTCCTCTTCGTCACACACCAAAGGGGTTGGGAGTTCAAAGATTTTTTCAATTTTTCTCGGTTTGGATTTTTCCCTAATCTTCTCCTTAATTCTTGATATAAATTCATCAGCTAAGTCCATAAAAGCATTACGAGTGCTTTCCATGCGAGCTTCTAAGTGCTGAATCTGTTTCTCCTGATTATTCATGAAGGTTATTATTATCCCTTCAAACTCCTCTTGTTGTGAACGTTCAGGAAAATGGTATTTGCTAATTGCACTCACATGTCTATCAGGACTCATTGCGGCTTTAGCTGCAGGCATTTCAGCCCTCATCAATTACTTAACCTGCCTCTCGATATTTTCCAATAATCGTTCTTGGGTAGTGTTTACGTAATCTAGATTTTCTTCTTTGAAAACATCAGATCCTCCCATCCTTCTTCTTCGTATTGTGCTAACCCCTCAAGAACTTCCCAGCATTTATCAATGCTAAGTCTGTTTAGTCTACCATTGGCAGCATAATCTATGGCCCTTCTCGTTTGATAATTAACTTTATCGTAAAAGATTTGAATTTGGAGCCATGGTTCTATGCCATGATGAGGGACTTTTTGGAGTAAGTCCTTGAAACCAGTCCATGCTTCATAGAAGGTTTCACCTTGACGTTGTTGGAACATCAAGATATCATTTCTAAGCATCGTAGTTCTCCCCGGTGGGAAAAAATGAGCAAGGAATCGAGTGGTGAGATCATCCCATGAGGTGATGGATCCCGCGGGTAAACATTCAAGCCATTGACTAGCTTGATCACGTAGAGAGAATTGGAATAGAAGTAATCAGGTCGACTCTCTAGTTGTAACATCAAGGTCTATGGAATCTATGATTTTAAGGAAATCCTTGAGATGTTGATTAGGATCTTCGGAACGAAGTCCATGGAATGCACATCCGCTTTGCACCAACCGGATGGTGTCAGATCGCAAGGGGGACACATTGGCTCCTTGAGTGAGCTCAATAGTGTTTCGATAGCCTTGGTGGCTAGGACGGGAATACTCTCCTAAAGTTCGGGTCCTAGGAGGTGGGTTTGCAAGTGGTGGGTTTTGTGGGTGGTTTTGTTGTGGTGGGTTGATGGGTTCAAAGATGTTACCACCTTCCATGATGTCGGATGGTAAAGGTTACGAACAAAGACACCGAGAAATGAGATAGACTAAAGAAAACCAAAAAATAAAAATAAAACCTTACTAGAAAGGAATCTAGCAAGTAGACCTAATGAAAAGAAATCCTAACCTAGACAATAACTATTCCCCGGGCTGCGGCGCCAAAAACTTGATACGTGGGGGTCGCACCCTCGCAACAGGTTTTATCTCTCAAGGGATCTTGAGAAGCTTACAACCCCCACCAGGCAGTGTACCTGATCGTTGTAGTATAGTATAGTGACAAGTACCGGGGATTGATCGTTCAACTCAGGAATAGTGTCACTAGGATTAGAAAGCCTACTAAACTAGGTCTAGAGGTGAGGGATGATTCTTTTTGTATTTTTATATTTTTATAAAAGCAAGTAAAATCTTGGGTTTTGGAAGAGTGGGCGGAATTAGTTGCTAGCCAACTAACCCAATTAATCTAAAGATGCAATCAAAATAAAAGAAAAGAAAAGAAAATAAACTATTATACTAATGTGGTGGAAACAATAATGAGGAAAGTTGTGTTTAGTTAGATTTCATTACTCCCTAGATATCTTTTACAGGTTGATAGCTTGTTACAATTGCATGGATGACGGGTCATATTCCTTAATACTAGTCGTAGGGTCGTGTACAATATTCCCTAACTCTATAGGATCCTACTTCACTCCTATGTCGAGCCGTTAGAAGCTCCTAACATGGGATTATTAGAATTCTCATATGCATTAAATACAACCAAAAATCGTAGTACACCTCCGATCATGTTTCTTAAGACGTTCAAGCAAGTTACCAATGGAAGTCTGCCAGTTTTCTTAAGCCTAACATCGAATACAATCATCCGTAACAATTATAAACAAACAATCAACCCATAATCAACATCTAGGTTTCACTACATCTAAGCAAACATAATGAAAATCTAGCCTAGCATATTAAATAGAAGACAAGCGTAAGATATAATCAAACAACACATAAACATATTGAATGATTTGAAGGAATGCTTATCTTTAATTGAACATGAAAGATTCAAGGGGTTGAAACCCTTGAAAAGCTGATAAAATTCGGACTATGGTTTATTCCCTCAAAGTTGCACACTAATGAATGAAATTTAGAAAACTATGATTACACATCGTGACGGCGTCATGTATTGGATTGTGACGCCGTCAACTCGCCGCCATAATAAAATCGTATTGCCTAGATCTATTTGTGACGCCGTTATGTGTAGTTGTGCTCTGGGCCGTCACTAATGTTTGGACCCTGACGGCCTTGGGTGACGCCGTCAGGTCCTATGCTTAAAAACTCTCTGGATCGTCATGTGTATTTTCCACTTCCACCTCTTTTGTAACTCTTGACGTCGTCATGTGGAGAGTCTTGACGCCGTCAGGTACTGTTCCAGCAAGGAAATTTGAGACTTTGCCATTTTCTTCACTTTTATGCTCCCAAAACGTCCAAAATGCTTCCTTTTCTAGATTTCTCTCCAAAAGTACCTAAAATGATAAAAGGAACGATTTAGGGCAGTATTTGATCAAATAATCACGAATTCGGGCTTAAATGACCCCTTAAAAGCGGTACACTTTTCGCCTCATCAGAAATCTTAGACCTACCAGTATGATAGTTGAAATGGTCGATAAACTAAGCAGGTTCCTAGAGGGATAGTAGAAAACGTACTAGTGAAGATTGATAAGTTTATATTTCCAATAGGCTTTGTCATCATCTATATGGTTGTGGACTTTAAGGTACCTTTAATATTAGGAAGACCATTACTAGTGACAACTCACGCACAAATAGACGTTTTCAACAAACTGATTTCATTGGAGGTAGGTAACGAGAAACTTTTGTTTAAAATGAATAAAAATATAGATGAACCTTTCATATCTATTGAATCTGTTTGTATGGTCAAAATAGCTAGAGCACCCCAGGAGGAAGAGTTATTCAACATATTAGAGATATCTGAATATCTATTCTCATATGGCTCTGCTTTGTGTGTTGAATTTGAAATTTTCAATCACATATTTGAAATTGATGAGGATATCTTCACTTATTATGTTGGTGTGCAGGAATCAAGCATGAAACATACGGGAAATACTAACCGTAATGCGGATTCATCAGCTCAAGTGACATGGAAGCTGCACTCTTGTGAACCTAGCTAAAACACATTTTTTTTGGTTTTCCTTGTAACCTCGCTTGTTTTCTTAAGAGTAGAAACAATATATAAACTATCAATATGTGTGTATGTCAATTCTTGAATCTTGAATTTTAAGAAAACTATTTTAGGGAACATATTAAACACATGATTTGATAGTAACACGTGTATGTCAATTTGACTTTTGATTACTAATAAGGTAATACATGATTATTTTTAAAGCTTTTGACACACACATTTATGTAGGATAGCTTTACATTTTTGTTTAGATTTCTTTACTTTAAAGTTTAAACAATGCATTTATATCAAATATTTTTAAAAGTAGATCATGTCATGTTCAGCAAAGCAAATTGATCGTGAACTTTATGTGAAAATTGACTAAACTATAAGTATCCTTTTACAATGTGCACGACAATTTTTCTCAGTATTTAAAATTGTATAACGTATATCACATTGTTGGTCTGATATGACATTCATAATGTGATTAAGCATTTGAGACATTTTAAGAAAGGAAGTCTTAAAATATTAAGCTAACATATTTATTTAGTATGAAATTGTGTTGGTTTTGCTATGAAATCAATAGCTTGTAGTATACTAATAAAAAATAAATGCAAATTTTAATAAGCATAGCTATAATAGCATTAGGTGCAATACTTTAAAACAATTTTTGTATACATGTTTAAAAACAAATTAATTTAAAAAATACAATGTAATTTAATATAAGAAAAAAAAAGTCGATAATAACTAGGTATTCACTTTTCAACTCTTTATTAATAAATGTTACTTTTAAAACACCTCTAAAATGAAAAATACACATTATACATATTGTACAAATTAATAAAATAATCAAAACTTTATACAATTTATATGCAAACAAGTTGATGGTATAGATGGTTTTAAAGCTGGACTGGACAAACGGGTTCAATCGGTTTAAGCGGGAACCGGAGTCGCCACTAATTCAGCTAGCCAATAAAAGCCGTCTGAAAATGAACCTAACAGGACCGTCGAAACCAGCAAAATCTCGTTACTATGCACGGGTAATCGTCTAGTAATATGTTTTGTGAAAATTAAATCCCCTCCTATTTTTACAAATCTAAAAATAGAAAAGTAATTTTTTTTTTCTCTAACTAAACCTAGTCTAGACTTGTTTTATGTATAAATCACTTTTCTCTACTTGTTTTATGTATAAATTTTTTCTCTAACTAATAAATGACGAGACATGCATTTCACGTACGCACTAGTTTGTGAGTAAATTCACCCTGTGACAAAATTAAACTCATAACCAATTTTGCTTTCATTTTTAATTTTCGTGTATTAAATGTGTAACTTATAATTGCATCTAATCATACGGTTACAGATTCATTTTTGTTTTCACAGATCGAGACCACGAATGATGCTATATTCTAATTGATCATTTTGCATTGTATGTGTATTTATTTATCACAATCACATTTTTCATTTGTTTATAATGTTTTTGAGATCATGAGTTTGTTATTTTGCAGAGGTTTGTTTGTTAAAAATGGGGGTTATGTCGAGACAAGTGCTCCCTGTTTGTAGCATCTGCTGTGTATGTTGTCCTTCTTTGCGTGCTAGGTCACACCATGAAGCTTGGTTAAGAACATCTTCTTCCTTGCATATCCAATAATTGGATATGCACGGAACTGTTTATCCAAGAGTGCTCCCTTGTTTTTGAACTATGGGAGCATCTTCTTAAATGATCATGGAATTTTTTTTCTTCTTCCTAAGAAGCTTGGTTAAGAACATGAAGGTTGAGTTCCGTGCATATCCAATAATTGCTCTCTTGGATAAACAGTTCATTAAATTTGTAATGTTACTATTAGACTTCCTAAGAAGTATGTTGCAAATTTCAAACTATTCTAGGGAATAAGTAGTACATTAGTATGTAATATAATACCTGGAGACTGTAATTCAATAGGATTTAATTAAAGTAGTTATGATAGTTTCCCATTATGATGCCTGATTGAAGATCAATGGACCTTCCACGGTAAAGTCTAACGAATCAGACCACATGACAAAACAATTGCTTCCATGGTTGTCATCCTTGATGACCTTATTAAATTGTTTGTGATAACTATGTCTCTCTATGATTCTTCCCTTACAGATCACTGATTACCTGGAGCAAAAATTTTATAGGAGTTTACGGAATGAAAACTTTGGTGCAGTAAAATCTGTACTGCTCGTTTACGGGAAATTGGTATCCTCCTGTAAGGTGCAGATGTAAGTTTAACTATGCTAATTCTTGTAAGAACTAGCATCTTCCACTTTACTTGGTAATTGTATGCATGAATTCGATCCTCCTCTTGATTCCATGTTTTTAACCGACTACACAAGTTTTTGCCCCTAAATGGAATTTAAATTTCTAGCTTTTTCAGCAGGCCATAGAGCCCTGTTTTGCACGTTTCAGTGACGTTCAACAAAAGGCAACCTTTATTTATCAGCATAAACATCATATGGTTTTTTGTCTTCGATCACTTCTAATTCACCTGAAACCTCAAACATTTCCAGGTCACTATTTGCCAGTAGCTTGTTGGCAATTGTTGGGACACTACTAGTGCAAACACAAAATCATGAAATGCAGATTCTTGGTTGTCATGCTCTTGTCAACTTCATAAGTAATCAGGTCTGTATTGCGTCTGACTCATGCTTTATTAAAAAAATTCTTAGAAAAGTATTTGCACAAACATGGTTTACATGCGTCTAGTTGGAAAAGTATTTGGTCTACATGCATCTGGGAAGAGGCAATTTTATAGTAGTTTTCAGTAAGAGATTATCAGGCCCATGGCCATATGGAACTTCTCTATAGACACTTGATGGTTGTGTGTTCATATCCCAACTTAAAAGCCAGAAGTTACTATTACTTATGATCTTCTTTATGATGGAAAAGTTAAAAAATAAATAATTTTATTTCATGAATGCCAGGTGGACAGTGCTTATATGTTCAACTTAGAAGGCCTCATTCCGAAGCTTTGTCAACTGGCCGAAGAAGTTGGAGATGATGAAAGAGTAGCACAGATAAGGTCAGCAGGACTTCAAGTGTTGGCGTTTCTGGTAAACTTCTTTTCAATACAATACCTTCATCAGATGATGTTTATATACCATTAAATTTCTGATTAATGATATACTTAACCAGTATTGCTTACTACATGAATATTGTAGCGGACTGCACGAACTAATATAGTTTTATGCTTTCTTTGACTAGATGCTATTCATGGGGGAGCAGCCTCATGTCTCTCTAGACTTTGAGAATGTATGTTGCATTCATCACCCGTTAGTACAAAAGCATGGTGATTTCAGTAATCAAAACTATAGTTCACAAAAAAATCCACTGTAATATCATGTGCTTGTCTTGGTAATGAATTGAATTTTGTTTCCACATTTAACTAGATCATATCCGTGACTTTGGAGAATTATACGGACAATTCAGTAAACCAAGAAACCGCAATGTACGACAGGCAACTTTCTTTAGCACATGCGCGCGTTCCTTCAGCTCCTTCATTTTCTCACTTCAGCAAGACCTCAGAATTTGTCAACTCTAAACTACAAGATATCCCTCCAGTGTATGTCCGCTAATGTAAGAAAATGAACACTTTTGGCTCATTTATAAATAAAACTCGATTTTTTATCATATGTTCAGGGATGCACACAAGAACCCTTCTTATTGGGCACGGGTTTGCTTGCATAACATGGCCTTGTCGGCAAAGGGGGTAACAGCTGTGAGACGTGTAATGGAACCCATGTTTAATAAATTCGACACCAATAAGCTTTGGGTCTCAGAGAAAGGGCTTGCCTTTTCAGTTTTGAAGTATCTACTGATGATATTGGAGGAATCAGGTTACTATGGGAACTTGGATTCTTCATTAATTATAAGTAGATTCAGAGGCAGTTATTATAATGTCAAACTAATATATTTTTCTCTGTGAATTCAGATGACAGATCCCATCTATTATTGCCAATTTTGATTAAGCATTTGGACAATAAGGATGTAATCAAGCAGCCTGGTTTGCAGTTGCATATTGTGAATGTTGCAACAGAATTGTCAGAGTATGTAAAGCAGCATGCCTCAGTCACCATTGTTGGTGCAATAGCTGATCTCATCAAACATTTACGCAAGTGCCTACAGAATTCATCGGAATCTCTAAGCCCTGAAGAGGGCTGTGATAGCTGTTACACAGATCTTCAGTGTGCTTTAGAGAATTGTATCTCAAAACTCTCATGTAAGGTTTGTAATACCGCTGCTCTTATAAGTTCAGATTTGATCTTTAAAAGAACTATACTTCGCTTTACATGGTTGGTTGTTTTCACTGCTGATCAAAGTAATCCTAATTAAAATTTTGTTCGCTTGATTGTTAGTAGGTTGGAGATGTGGGACCCATTCTGGATACCATAGCTGTAATGCTGGAGAATATCCCTTCTAGTGCCGCTATGGCAAGAGCAATTTTTTCTGCTGTTTATCGAACTGCACAAGTTATCAGTTCCATTCCAAACAAAACCTACTACAAAAAGGTGAGTATAAGTATTGATGCCGCACCAGGTAGGGCGGGTTGGGTACAGTAAAATGGTGAGTCCTGGAGGCCGGCGGGTCACTCTAACCCATTCCACTTTACAACAAGTTTCTAAATTTTATCCATTTGACCTTTTAGAGGTAGAATATAACCTGAATTAACCCATATCTTGGTAAATGGGTTATAATTGTCACCTCTAGTATTTCTGATATTTGGAATTTTTATAACTCTTCAGGTGTTCCCTGATGCTCTCTTTCACCACTTGCTCTTAGCAATGTCACACCCAGACCATGAAACCCGAGTTCTTGCGCACCGTGTTTTCTCTATTGTGCTGGTCCCATCTTTAAGTAAAACTTGGTCAATCCTTGATTTAATTCCTTCGCAAGCTGGATTTCCAACAACGATATCACAAGGAAGTAACAAAAGCATACTTGAAACCATAGATGAAGGGACAATGGAGAAACAAGATCATAACATGGATAACAATGTGACACACAATACAGAATCTTTATCTTGTGGCAGCATTGAATCATCAACCCGTGATCGAAAAACAGTATGATGGAACTTTAATATACATGATCATATAGTACCTATATCACATATTATGAATCAAAATGTTGATTTATGTTTAACATTCTCCAGTTTCCTAGTTCTATGAGACTGAGTGGTCATCAAGTGGGTCTTGTTCTGTCGTCCATATGGATTCAGGCAACATCCATGGATAATGCCCCTACGAATTTTGAGGCAATGGCACATACATATACTCTTGCTCTATCGGTCATTTTTACAAAGGTACGCTATACTTTTTTTTATTCTACCATGCTTATACATTATAGATTTAAATTACGTGGCACCAAATATTAGTATCTAAGAGTTTTCACCATGTGAAATACTAGTATGAAGAGTTGAAGACACTTACCCCTGATAATGATTAAAATGAACCAGACTGAAATTTTTGGGTTAGCAAAATTAATAAATTACCCCTGATTAAGGTATCTTGACAAGTAAGCCCCCAGACTTTAATAGAATTTTCAAGCACCCTTGAACATACTAAAAGGATGCAAAACAGTCCCCCACAGTTTTATGATATTCCAAAATGATCAAAATGGAATTTGACATCATACAAAACAGTCTCTGGACCATGTGGAATCCGTAAAACTGACGCTGGGGTTTCCGAGATTTAGAGAATGTCCCTCGAAATTCCAACAAGTTTTTTACATAATTCCAGAACTTTAAGAAATTTGTCATTGATGACGTATGTGGTCCAAGGACACGTGCCGGACGACAAATGCCCCACGTTTCTGGAAGACCACCGGCCGAACAACCACAACAGGTAGATGATGTGGCAGGAGCCACGTGTAAGCACTTTTTTTTCCCAGAAACCCCTTTTATCTAGCGGTCCTTTATTTACCCTTACCTACTTGTTGGTAGTCGCTAACTTTACGCTATAAGCAACCTCTGATTTCATATATACTACTTGTTGCCACTTTCATTATAACGTAAATTTGGTAAACTCAAGGTAGAGATCTCTTTCCTTATGTGTTTGAAAGTTTCGTGGAGCAAGCAGTCATGGTTCAGTGATCTAAAGTCCCCAAGTTTTACATAATTACATTAATTAAAATAATCTCATGAGTAATTTACATGACGCAATATATGTCATATGTCCTGAATGATTGAAAGGCATCGATTGTGACACAATCTTTTTGTATTAATGTTTAATGTAGCAATAAATCCAATACATCATTTACGTAACTTGTTCTGCTGTAATTATATGTATTCAATATGTTGTGTATTCGCTGAAAGTTTATACATGGCTATCATCAGAATCCAAATCATGTGGCCTTGCTCCAGTTTTTCCAGTTGGCATTTTCCCTCAGAAGCATCTCTTTTAATCGCCAAGGTATTATTTTACAGAAATTAAATTTTTTGATTTCTGAATGATGAGCGATATATATATATAGATCCACAATTCCAAATCTGCATATTAGTTTAGATGCAGTTAAGAATTTGAGTAAGATTGCTATCTTTCTAGGATCCAAAATATATATATATATATATATATATATATATATATATATATATATATATATATATATATGGTCCCTTTCTTGCGAAAACCATCTTATGTGCAAGAACTGCGAAAACCACTCTTTTACAACTAATAATACACAATGTACATCATTTAATGCTCCATAGCATTTTGTTATTTTTATTTAATTCAAAAGGGTATAATAGTAAAAGACATTTTCATTTTTTTTTAATTCCCATTTTTCATAATTCTTAAAATTCGTTTTTTTTTTTTTTTTTTTTTTTTTTTTTTTTTTTTTTTTTTTACTAGCAAGTTTTCAAATAGTCATGGTGCATACATGTTTTTTTTTAAGCAAATGTGCATACATGTTTTTTTCCTCCAAATAGTTATGGTGTATACATGTTTTCAATTAGTCAAAGTGCATACATGTTTTTTTTCTTTTTCTTTTTTTTTTTTTTTTTTTCCAAATAATCAACGTGCATACATGTTTTTTTAGCTAACCCTTTTTTTTAATAAACTACCAATATTTTTATAAACACAAATTAAATAACATAAATCATTATAGAAAGAAAAACAAGATTGATATACTTAAATGTTACATTTCACTAGATAACAAGTACTAAAACACATGAAATAATCATATATCTCCAAAGACCCAAAGTATCTTCATGTATAATCGTGTTCATCCACTTTCCGGTCTTGAATGATATCATCATCTTCATCAATCAATCTGAAACAAGCATGCACGAAACATAAATGTATTATCATCATACCATTTCATTCATTTTATATGAACCATAAAACATGTATGCACCCCTTTCAAAAACATAAATGTATTCCTTCAAAAAAACATAAAAAAATTTATACCAACTATAAAACACATAAAACATAAGTGCACATCTTCCAAAAACATATGTGTTTTGAAGATGTATGTTTGGAACATACATGTTTTGCACAATTTAAAACACAAAACATACATGTTTTATAATTCAAATCACAAAACATATATATTTTATACGTAAACGTATATGTATCTTTCTAGCGACATATATGTTTTATAATCCAAACACATAAAACATATATGTTTATTTGAACCAAACCCACAAAACATGTATATGTATCTTTCTAGTGACATATATGTTTTATAATCCAGACACATAAAACATATATGTTTATTTGAACCAAACTCACAAAACTACTAGAATAGATTAAACCCACACTTAGTTGTAAGCTATAAGATCCAATTAAACTATAAAGATCCAATTTTGAACCAAACCCACAACTACATATGTACCCAAAAGTGACAGTCATTTCTACTTGAGCTCATGTAACATATTGATAATTCACGCATTCTCACTAGTTCATAGAAACTAAAATTACTTCAAAAGCAAAAAAAAAAATAATAAATAAATAAACTAAAAAAAACTGAACTAAAACACCTTCTCAGGGGTGAAATGTCTTCTTACCACACATCAAGCACATACCTCGAAAAGGTCTTCTTTACTCAAAATAAGGACATAACAAGGATACTCAGATGCTAGTGTCAATTATCTACGAGCAAAATCCACAACTACGAGCAAAACCACAAAAACAAATTACAAAGAAAATAAATAAATACATGGCGTGCACACTGGTTTAAAAATAATTTATAATATCTCTGACTTATTCAATCTTTCCATTACAAATCAAGAAGATAAGATTTTTTATTATTTATTTATTTATTTATTTATTTTATTTTTATTTATTTATTTTTTTATTTTGTAATTTCTCTCGGATCTCTTAAATTATAGTACAACCAAAACTAGCTACTACTCCTATTTTTTAATCTTTTTGAAAAAATTGTTATAAACTACGGATCGAGTACTAGCTAGATATAAATTAAAAGTTTAAAATTCTCTCTTCTTTAGTAGATGGATTTGGTGATCGTTGAACATATTTTTCATCATTGTTTGATGTGCATCATATAGTGTTTAAGAATTACGAATTAAATGATACGACTTACTTGAATATCCAAGGCTTTCTCAATCGTCTTGATGATCTCTTCCATCCTAGGGCGTTCCTTTATGTCGAAACTAATGCATGTATACGCTAGTGTTGTAAAAATCTGGACAGAACGATGATTAATATCTCCTACTATATTAATTAGGATCAACTAATTTGTACGGTCCATCATCATAGCAGCCCCGCACCAGATTCATCAGTTGAATGATGTACATCATGTAATATGTTTTTGAGATGGTGTTTATGGCGCAATATTCTGATCATGATTTGAGAAAGTGATTGAGAGAGGAGGGGGCGGCTAGGGTTGATGGGGAGAAGATGGATCTGAGAAAGTGAAAGAAATATTAGGAGTATGAAACGGTTTTAATATTCAATCCCTTTTTTTATGGAAAAGTTAAATACCATGTTTACCCTTACATCAAAGTTTCCAGGAAAATAACTTTCATTTATTTACCAGAATGCCATGGTGCATTTAAATGATGTACATCATGTACTATTAGTTGTAAAAAAGTGGTTTTCGCAGTTCTTGCACTTAAAATGGTTCTCATTTGAAAGTTATACTATATATATATATATATATATATATATATATATATATATATATATATATATATATATATATATATATATATATATATTTTTTTTTTAATTTATTTATTTATTTATTATTTATTTTTTTTGTAAAATGTGATGAATTAGACTAGTGCTGTAAGAAACTGGATTCTAGCTTGAGGTTGAGTCCTTTGTGTCACACCCCGCAAAGGCGGAAATTCGAGGTGTAACGAGAAATGGAATCGTCATAACACATGGTAATAACAATAGAGAATGTACTAAGTGATCAAACAAACAAATGTCATGACGACTCCTGAACAAGCATGAAACTTGTGTCAAGGATAGTCGAAACATAACAACATAATCATATAATATCAAAGAATCTCCCAAAACGGGTAAGAATACACCAAACAAAGTCATAACATCCAAACTAGAAATCAAGTCTCCAAAAGCCATAAAACATCCATAGTGATAAATGCCTAAGGTCTCTTGCTAAACCATGCAAGTGATCAACTCCTTAAGCAGTCTTATTCTCTTCACCTGAAAATGATACTCGAAAATGTCAACATAATGTTGGTGAGTTCGTGGGTTTAAAGTAACCATAGTTTGTCATGCATAAGTGTTTAGGACAAGTGTGCATATAATGAAATAGCATAGGGCAAGTAGCACAATATGAATCCTCCCAAATAACCATCATAACACTCTTCATCTCCGAAAATGAGTATAACATGCAAGCCTACCAGCTGGAGCTAATACATGAGATAAGATCACACAGATATATGTCAAGTGGAAATGAATCCATGACATGAGATCACACAGATAACATTACTAATGCACCTAGCCTAATCATAAGCACACAACTTGTCCAAATAAAATAAGAGATTTAGCATAGCATAAAATAGATTTGAGTATCATTCCCCCCCAAGGAAAGCATAAGTAAAGTGGGCCCACGAAAACTCACCTCGCAACCAAAAAGACAATGCCAAATCCAATATAGTGAATCACAAGGAATAAAACAAAGAATCCCGGCTACTCTTCCTTCAGAGGATCTACACAATTTATATCACATATCACACTTACGTTCATTGAATAGCGTAATGAATTTAAGGTTTATTGCTTATAGTCATTGATATGTTTAAGGTTTTACTTAGATTAAAATGTATTCTTCATTAATGCGTGAGAATTTTGGGTTAGACCGAGTTAGCTAGTAAGATTAAATGATTAAGACTCGAGACATATATACACACGCGACACATTCACTTATAAAAAAACTCTTCTTTTAAAAGGTAATGAGACAAGCCTTCGCATATCGCTAAACTTCACTTGAAATTTTTAAAAGGTAATGAGACACTAAACAGTAAACACAAGACTTTTTGTCACATTACTAAACGCAAATAATTCATACACCATATTATATTAGTTTCATCTTTTATGACCATGTCATTTACACACACCATATAGGTTACACGCACACAAAAGATACATGCATACACACACTACTTACACTTTTGACTTCACAAACAACCTGTCATGCAAAACACAAACTCACTCACACGTTAACTTATGCAATGTCGAGTCACACTCACACCCCTTTCCAGTTGCAACCACTAAACACCTGCATGCACAAGAGACCAAAATTACCCCACAACACAACCAAACATGCAATTACCATGCAGAGTTAATATAACAGTCACACCTTTTAAAAACTTGATTATGTGCTATCCTCTTTTATTTCTTTTATTCATGCATTTAGAAAACCAATTTAGACTACTCCATTCACACCCACGAAAAGACCCAAACAACTCAACATTTACCAAACCTATGCCCACAACTCTCGACATTCATCCAAAATAGTTTTTACACCAGTTTCTAACGGCTCATATCAAAACAGTTTGCATACTATACTACCTTTTTAATTCGAAAGACACACACCTGTTCACACAGGTTTCAACTTATTTAGTACATGTTATACTTGTCTGATTTCCAGCACTAGAAGATGACCCACATATCCAGTTGTACTCTTGTTTAATACTCAGTTACACACGCATGCTTACAGTCCTTCATTTCATATACACCCATGTTTTATTTAAAGAGAAAAAAAATAAGACACACACCCATGTGTAATCAACACTCATCAATATGTACTCACAGTAACTCTTTTAGATGAAAAACAATCAGTTTATATACATTTCATGACTCTATAAACTCACGTCGTATAGCCCTATATATATATCACACCTGGGAAGCTCGGACTCGGCTAACATCCCTGGCGTACCGGTGTCGACCCGGTGCGACGCGGGTACCGGTGCGGAATCCGGACGGGACGCGGGGAGGAGAAAGTGGACGCGGCTATTCCCCGAAGATGAAGATGAAGACAGGGACGGTAATTGTTTGGGTGAAGAAAATAGATGCAGATCTAATGGGGGAAGAAGAAAGTTTGGGAAAAAAAAAGAAGATAGATGGAGGTATATTAGGGGAAGAAGAAAGGTTGGAAAAAAATAATGTAGTATTGGTTTGTACAACTTTTGTCAGATTGCATAGGGAATTAGGAAACCCTTTATTCAATTTTTGCGCCTAATAAATTGTGTAATTTATTATATTTTTCATTGCTTTTAGTTAGTGGGTTGTCAGATTGCATAGGGAATTAGAAAACCCTTTATTCAATTTTTGCCCCTAATAAATTGTGTAATTTATTATATTTTTCATTGCTTTTAATTAGTGGGTTAATCTATAAAAAAAATAGCAAAGCTAAATGTCAACTTTATTTAAAGAATGTAAAATTTTTGATTTGACAATATGTTAACATTATAATACCCCGTGTCCCCGAGTCCATATTCAAAATTTGGACTCTTTCAAAACGAGTCCACGAATCCTTGAAATCATATCTTGAAAGGTCCGACCCTTGGACACGTACCCGAGTCCGACACCTGTACCCGAGTCCGAGCATCCCAGTATCACACAATTGACACTCCAAACTCACGCACAAGATACCCTCCACACATATAACAAACATGCATGTTCTATATGTATTTATTCATATTTCATGCAATAACAAGACCAAAACACAAATCATGCATAGTCCATTCTACAACATTATAAAAAAAAAAAAAAAACGCATGCCCTCTGTTGTTAGTTTAGTTTATATGTACCAGATTTTTGCATATTTTAGAGGTTAACATGAGGGTCGCGAAGCCGAAATGGAAACATATAAAACAACCGATATGGAGGATCCAAAATAGAGTTGAGATTGACATATACGTTATATAGTATCATGATTTTAGGTGACTACTGTATAACGTTTTATATGATCATTTCATTTACGTACTTACATATATATATACACGATCCATTTTCCAGTTTTATGAACATGTTATAAATAGATCGAAACAAAAAGAAAAATAACAAGGATGATACGAATACCCTTGTCACGTGATCGGAAGAAGGACAAATGAATGAACCAAGGACCAATTGATCCGACTCCAAGCAACCCAACACTTCTTGAACCAAATATACCCCGATCGAATCTCCACCTATTCGAACCAGAAGAACCACGACCACTCACCACCCTCGACCTATACTACCAAGATCAAAAACCCACAACCTTGTCGACCTATTATTCTCCTTGTACTCGTTTCACAGCTCGATCCAAAGAAGAAAAAAAAAAAACAGCCGAATGATATATATTTTTTTTAGGGTTTAATGTGTGGAGTGGAATGTGAAATACGGTTGTGATATAGGGCAGAAATGAGTGAGGATAGTGACGAGTTTTAAGGGAGTGTGGAGGACTATTTCAATCTTCAAAGATTTCAAAAGTATTATGAATATATCTAGGTAAATGTTGTGCACAAATATTAAATACAATTGGTTCTACATAACTTACAGGCAAGTGATGTTTGTTTTATGTGTACAAAATTTATAATTTCGGTCCCTAGCTTATGGACTTAGCATACCGTGTGATATTTCTATCCCAAAAATATATTCGGTACGTTTAAGGATTTATGTACACGTGTGAGTTCATTTAAGTTAGTATAAAGCGCGAAAGAGGAAAGAGTGAAATTAACTCTTACAGTAATAATGAATGCTAGATCAAGATCGAGGTTGACTAACCATGCAGAGTGAGGGTTCTCATAGTTTGATGGAGTCGAACTTGACTCCAAAGCTCAAGAAGTATCTTTTGAAGCAGGCTTGAGCATGATTACAGAATGATTTGAGCTCAAATCAAGAGCTTGAATTGCTTAAATATATCCGCCAGGATTACGTTTGATAATGCAGCCTGATTTGAGCTTCACAAGAATATACACACTAAGTATCATGTTAGTGAAATTATTTGATACTAAAAGATATTTTGCACTTATTGCCCTCACTTGCAATGATATGGGAGAACACTTGCATTTGCTCAAGTACTATCTACAATTCAAACTGCTTAAATAAGTACTCACTCTTATCTTTTAATTACTCTACATGTTACACATTGAACTAAAATTTAAATAGAGGTAGCTAACTTTAATTTGACAATAAATGTAATATACTTTCTTTCATCATGTTTAGGGTGATAGATATGGATATCTTGGCATTACATTTGGGAATTATTTAAGAGTTATAGAAGAATTACAATAATGGTGGGGAACAATGAGTAAAAGGTCGAAGGTGGATAGATTAACAACAGGGATCTGGGTGATGATGTTTTGAAAACCTATAGAATTCTGCAAACCTAAGGCTTAAGTGTGTGACCTTGTAACAAATCAATAATCCAATTTTATGTTTATTTTCTTAGAAACGACTTTTCAGCTATCGTTCTTGGCAAAATTCCATCAAGGTTTTCGCCTACTTATGCCGTGTCTGAAAAGTTTAGCAAGCAGAATGTATAGTGCTCACTTCACCAGAAGCCTAATTACTCTTTGAATAACCATCGCAGTTGTTGGATTTTTTGATGGGTAGTTTACTTATTGACCTAGTCATTGAGCTCAAAGTAGAACATACCTGTTTGTATCGGTCAGTTACTTAGATGGTCACGTTCACTTTATTATACCAGAACCAATAGACTGCAATTGCAGTGTGATAAAAGAAATATATTTTGTATGTTTTTTTCCTATGATGCTAAACTAACATATGGTAATATCATTATGAACAGTATTCATTTTGCACAACAAAGTTACATGCCATATTTGTATTCTGCTGCAACTGTCTAACGTTGATTCCTTGTACATCATAAAGGTGGCCTGCAACTGCAACCATCCCAGAGAAGGCCGCTTTTTATGTTGGCTTCATACATGATAATTGTTTCTGGAACAGCATGCCATCTTCCGGAGCTAATTTGTATCGTTAAATCAACATTAACAGAAGAGACGGTTAGTTTTCACTTCATAGTAGAAAGTAATCTCATTCAAATGTAGCCTGCTCTTAGTTAGTGTTTGAACACAATTACCAGTCATCAGCTCACCTCTATTATCTTCTTGAATTTTTACTTGTTCTGAAGCTAAGTTAATAGAAGTCAGATAAGCACATACATATATTTTATTATTTTAATAAATCATCATTTCAAAATTTAGTTTACCTTTTACAAAGCTACAAGCATAGAACTCAGAACACGTGCATACATAAATTTTTAGATCAGAATTTAAACTTTAAGTAACTGTCTGTTAGTCACATCCCATTTTAATTTAAGTTGGTCCATATGGCAGGTTGATCCTTATCTTGTATTGGATGAAAATATCAGACTGCAAGCTATTTGTACAAAACATGGTGATAAAAACTGTTACGGATCGCATCCAGATGAAGCTTCTGCAACGAAGCCTTTCTGTGCCATAGAACTGAAGGAACAACAATTAAAAGATACACTTTCGATGCACTTAGTATCAAGTCTTGGGAAATCATCTGAGGTAGTAACATAATAATGTTTGATGAAGAATCTATAATTCTAGCTCATGGCTTGGATCATTTGGCTAAGACTGATGAATAGATAATATAATGTATTTCTTAACATATGTTCTAATTTCTTCCCGCATTGTTCTTCAGGAAGAACTATCAAATATGAAGGCGCAACTCTCACAGTGGTTAATGCCTGATGATGAATATCCTTTTGGACCCCCATTGTTTATGGGGACAACAAACCTATGTTCGTCTCTTTCTCATACGGATATTCATTCTTTTGATGAGGTTATATGCCCCTTTATAGCCTTTCGTTGTTGCAATATCCTTTTTATAGATGGTTTTAGTTACCTGTTTATGAATTATCACTTTTAATTAATGGCAAAAAGAACTTTTACTTGTATCTACTTTGGTGTGTGCAAGTAGTATTTTATCCGTTGTCAAACACTTGTTATGTAGTGTGAGATGTCATACTTTTCATGGAACAAAAAAGTAGGTCTTTAAGCTATTGCCATGTTTTGTTCTCCTAGGTTATGCCTCATGCTGAATCAGCGGATGAAGATGCTTTGGATCAACATGGAAGCCAATCAGATGATAAAGCTCCACTTTCCATCAATTCAGTTGACATTCTAAGTGTCAACCAACTTATGGAATCGGTATATCTGTTTAGTGTTAATATTTATCTGTATGTGACTTTAGGTTGGATATTCTAACCCGTTTCAGTAATAATAGGTAGCAGAAACAGCCTATCATGAAGAAAACGTGGCAAATTCCTCCATGCCTGTAACTTATGATGAAATGAAAAATCAATGTGAGGCTCTTATGATGGGTAAACAGCAGAAAATGTCAGCTCTTCAGAGTTTTAAGGAGAAACAAGAAACCATGGCAACAAAAGCTCCTGGTGGACACAAAAAGCATACTCCACTTGTATCAAACAATGTAAGAATCTCACTTTCTTTCAAAAAAAAAGCATGATTCTTGTTATGGCTGACAACATTGTACATTGATATTTTAAAGTTTGATACGTAATAAATATGGATATAGTTATATGAATGTTATCTTTGTGTCTGTGACAGCAATTGGAACTTCTAGAAGTGGAGACTAAGTCTTCGACAAGTGATCAGGCACAAGTACGTAATCAGATCACTTCTTGTTTAAACGAGTACAGACCACACGATTCTTTCAAGTTACCAGCGTTAAGCCCTTATGACAAGTTTTTGAAACCAGCAAGGAGATAGTAAATTGATTTAGTGTTGTAGATGTATGCATGTAGTTTTTGTTAAATATCATTTAATTCTTCTAGGATATTCAACATTCCTTTATTTGTTTAATTAAACTCTGGGATGTAGCATTAGATTGTTGCACAAGATTTTGACTTAACACCACCTAATAAAATGTCAGAGTATCAGTTAAATTTGTAATTGCAGAACGGGGAGAATATAGACCATGGTATAAAATAATCTTTTTCGAAATCTGTTTGATTATTGCTTTATTTCTTTATTTTCAAAAATCGGAACAATGTCACTAAATTTTGGGAAGAGTAACACGTAAAAGATACTTAAATTGGATTAAAGAGATATTATACAAGAGCTATTATACAACATCAGCTTAGTTTCAATGAGTTTGGTTCGTTGTAGATCAACTTTCTATCAAAAATCAATTGGTAAAATCCTCACCCTCTATTCACTTTCATCCGATAAGCGAGATTAAAGGAGGCATTTAATAAAATAGAAGGATACCCGCGCAATGCGGCGGTGGGTACCCGGTGCATAATTTTAAGGCGAGCAAATGTTTTTCATATCCAAATAAAAGTTGTCATTCTATTGCTATAATCCGAGAAGCAAAGCTTATTTATTTCTACTGTAGGTAACCGAACATTCAGATGAGAGTAGATTTATCTAATTTTCTATGTGTGTTTTTTTATCGGTGCTCGGAAAAAGAAGAGAGAGTGTGTTTCGTATTTGTGTTTGAGTTTAGGTTGGCTTATATACCATTGAGGTTTGGGCTATTACAAGTTGACACTTAATAGACTATATAAATAATTGTCTGTATTAATGGACTGTATAAATATTTGAAGGCTGTTACAAAGTATATGAAGGGATGTTATTTTTTAGGGTAAACTGCAAAAAAATGTCCCTTAACTTTCCCGATTTTGTGAAAGTTGTCCTCATACAAGATTTTTAGCAAATAATGTCCCTCAGCAGGTTTCCTTAAGCAAAAACTGTCCTTGAGGATGACGTTTATTTGCAAAAATGGTTTTTTGGCCTAACGCTCGTTAGGGAGCCCGTTAAGTGCCTTGTGAAATGACTATTTTACCCTCGCCTACTACAAGGACATTTTTTTCAAAACCACCATCACCCTCTTTTTTCTTCTCTTCTATTTCTCTCTCAGTATACTAGTTTCTATAGATTTTGTCCTTGTAACTCAACTAAGAAACATTGTAGTAGTTCTGAATATGTATAACTGTTGATGTTTTTACAATTTTAATACTACTGTAGTTTCTTTTGTATAAACGAAACTTATTACTTTGTATATTTTTCGAACGATGTACTTATTTGTTTTTCTAAAAAAAGATATGTTGATATCACTATAAAATTGCCAGTTGTGGATAGTCACACAAGTTAGAAGATGAAGTATAACAACAGACTTATGGATCGTTTGGAAGCCGGATGATACAAAAATACGAAATGGACAACCTTGACTAAAGAAAATTCAAGTGAATATGCAACCTACTCGAGAACAATACCAAAACACCAGATTCACAGTTTGGATCAAGCCAAAAATGCAGGCTGCCTTACTTTTGTTGCTTTGTGATTGCCTGCTGGTTGCTAGACTGAATGTTAAAGTGGGAAAGTGGCAGGATAAAGATGCCGATACACCAGGGTTCAAGGTCTTTAAGCAGGATGAACAAGGAAGAAAGGTGGTGACGAGGATTGGAGCATGGGTGATCATGCTCTGTTCTTGTTTGTCGATCAAAGAAAATATTAAAGCGTTGGGCTGCCAATTTCTACGTACGCGTAATTGATTGGTAATTCTTTTCATTTAGTCACGTCTGTCATCCCGTGCATCATGTGCATCCAACGTGTTGTCTAGTATCGTTCCCACTATCATTGCCACCGTTGGAGGTGAAGAGAATATAGTGTTTACCATAGTAGTATGCATCAGCATGAAACATAATATAACAGATAAGTGGGTTGTTCAGTAACAGCGTTAACAAACGGTCATAGCAGCATTAACAAACGGTCATAGCAGCATTAACAAACAACGACCTCCGTCAATCAGGCGCCCTACTCCGTCAATCAGGTGCCCACTTCTTGAGAGTGAAAGTCCATTTTAGAATATTAGTAGTGATACTTTGACCTTAGGAAATAAAAGATGACGATCTGTCAAAAGACATGTAATTACTGGTAATAAAATGTGACTGGCTTAGCACACCATATATATTGGCATTTTTTGTAAACCCTCGTGAGTCCCTAAGAAAGGTGATGAACCATTTAGAATGTTTATTGTATAAGATGACATCATCTGGATTCACTAGGTTTGATATGCATCAGATGTATATCAAGAGGGCTCGTTCTTGAATCCTTAGCTCCTTCTCTGTTCTTAAATCATTAATGGTAGCAATTGGAACCTGTTTATAATAAAATAGGTCGATCTAAATTGTGTTTAATTGATAAAAGGTCAAACACTTATAATAGGAGAATACTCATATTTTGGTGCATATCAATAGACAAATCACCAACCTTCATCTAGTTTGATCTAATGGTGGGTATTAACTTAAGATTAAATAGGACAACCTAAGTCCATTTTTTTTTTCTCCCATTTTCTTTGTCTTTTTGTGTTTCTAATTATTCTCTCGTCTTTTTTTTTCTTTTCTTTTTTTTTTTGTCTATTTTCTTCCAATTAACGTTTGTTACTTTTTTTTAACACTTTTATCACGTTCTTTTTTTTTTTTTTTTTTGTCTTTTTTTCTAATTCCTTTTTTTTTTCAATAATTCACTTTTTTTAGGTCACTTATTTTTTCTTTTTTTTCCGCTTTTATATGTTTTCGCCCGTTTTCGTCTGTTTTCATACGTTTTTGTCTAATTTTATCAGTTTTTTTTACGTTTTTTTTTCTGTTTTCGCCCGTTTTCATACGTTTTCGCCCGTTTTCGTCTGTTTTCAAACGTTTTTGTCTCTTTTCATATGTTTTCGCCCGTTTTCGTCTGTTTTCTTACGTTTTTGTCCGTTTTCAAACATTTTCGTCTGTTTTCGTTCGTTTTAATACGTTTTCATCCATTTTCTTTTGTTTTCGTCCATTTCTCATAAGTTTTCGTCCGTTTTCAGACGTGATTTTATTCATACATTTTTGTCCGTTTGAATACATATTCGTCCGTTTTCTTGTGTTTTCATACATTTTCTTACGCTTTCGTCCGTTTTCTTACGTTTTCGTCCGTTTTCTTTCAATTTCGTTCATTGTACATACATTTTCGTCCTTTTTCATATATGTTTTTACGCTTTCATACATTTTCATCCGTTTTCATTCATTTTACTCTCTTTTTAAATGCTATTGGCCGTTTTCAAACGTTTTCATATGTTTCTGAATATCACAAGAGATATTCTGTGATATTCAGAATATCAAAAGTGATATTCTGAATATCACGAGTGATATTCTGTGATATTTAGAATATCACAAGTGATTTTCTGAATATCACATGCGATATTCTTTGATTTTCTGAATATCACAAGTGATATTCTGTGATATTCAGAATATCGCAAGTGATATTTTGATTATTACACTTTCGTCCGTTTTCATACGTTTTCGTCCGTTTTCTTACGTTTTCGTTCTTTTTCTTACGTTTTCTTTCGTTTTCGTCCATTTTTCATACAATTTTGTCCTTTTCATATGTGTCTTTACGTTTTCATACGTTTCATCCGTTTTCATTCATTTTCGTCCATTTTTAAATGCTTTTGGCGTTTTTCAGACATTGTCATATGTTTCTGAATATGATAGAGATATTCTGTGATATTCTGTGATATGCTGAATATCACAAGTGATTTTTTGAATATCACATGTGATATTCTTTGATTTTTTGAATATCACAAGTGATAAGAGTACCACGAATATCACAAGTGATTTTCTGAATATCATAAGTGATTTTCAACTAATGTTTTGTAACATGAAAATCACAAGTGATATTCAAAAACCACAAGTGATAGATATTCAGAAAATCACAAGTGATACTCTGAATATCAATTGTGATATTAAAAAACGTACGGAAAACGTAAGAAAATGGATGAAAACATAAGAAAATCACAAGTGACATTCGTCCATTTTCATCCATTTTCATACGTTTTCGTCCATTTTCATTTGTTTTAATACGTTTTCATCCATTTTCGTTCGTTTTCATCCATTTTTCATACGTTTTCGTCCGTTTTGAGACGTGCTTTTATGCTTTCATACTTTTTTGTCCGCTTTCATACATATTCGTCCGTTTTCTTGCATTTACATCCGTTTTTCACGCTTTTCCTCCGTTTTCATACGTTTTTCATCCATTTTCTTACGTTTTCGTTCATTTTCTTATGTTTTTGTTTGTTTTCATACATTTTGACTATTTTCATCAGTTTTCTTTCGTTTTCATCCATTTTTCATACATTTTCGTCCTTTTTCGTATGCGTTTTTACGATTTTATACGTTTTCATTCATTTTTATTCATTTTCGTCCAATTTTAAATGCTTTTGGCCATTTTTAGACATTTTCATACGTTTCTGAATATCATAAGAGATATTATGTGATATTCATAATATCACAAGTGATATTCTTAATATCACAAGTGAGTTTTTGAATATCATATGTGATATTCTTTGATTTTTTGAATATCACAAGTGATATTCTGAGTACCACAAACGATATTCTGAATATCATAAGTGATATTCAGAATATCACAAGTGATATTCTGAATATCACAAATGATATTCTGAATATCACAAGTGATTTTCAATTAATGTTTTGTAACATGAAAATCACAAGTGATAAACCACAAGTGATAGATATTCAGAAAATCGCAAGTGATATTCAGAATATCACAAGTGATATTCAGAAAATCACAAGTGATACTTTGAATATCAATTGTGATATTCAAAAACATTTGGAAAACGTAAGAAAATGGATGAAAACAGAAAAAAATCACAAGTGATATTCAGAAAATCGCAAGTGATATCCTGAATATCACAAGTAATATTCAGAAAATCACAAGTGATATTATGAATATCACTTGTAATATTCAGAAATGTAAGAAACAGGTGAAAACGTAAGAAAATGGACGAATACGTATGAAAACGGACAAAAACGTATGAAAGCGTAAAAGAACGTATGAAAACGGACAAAAACATATGAAAAATGGATGAAAATAAAGGAAAACGGAGGAAAACGGACAAAAACGTATGAAATAGAACTAAAATGAACGAAATCGGACGAAAACATATGAAAATGGGCGAAAATGTAAGAAAACGGATGAAAACGTACGAAAACAGACGAAAATGTATGAAAGCGTAAAAACACATCTAAAAACGGATGAAAACGTATGAAAATAGATGAAAACGGACGAAAACGTCTTAAAACGAATGAAAACGTATGAAAACGGACGTAGACGGGCAAAAACGTAAGTAAACGGACGAAAACGTATAAAAACGGACGAAAACGTATGAAAACAGAGAAAAACGTCAAAAAATGGACGAAAACATAAAAAATGGACGAAAACATAAAAAAACAGATGAAAATATATGTAAACAGCCAAAAACGTATGAAAACGGACAAAAACGTATGAAAACGGACGAAAACGTATATAAACAAACGAAAACGGATGAAAACGTATAAAAAAGGACGAAAACAGACGAAAACCTTTGAAAAGAGACGAAAATGTAAAAAAAATGAACGAAAATGTTTGAAAACAGACGAAAACGTATGAAAACGGACAAAAACGTCTGAAAACGGACGAAAACGTATATAAACATATGAAAACGGACAAAAACATATGAAAACAGACAAAAACGTATAAAAACGAACGAAAATGGATGAAAATGGACGAAAACGTTTGAAAGTAGACGAAAGCGTAAAAAAACGGACGAAAACGTTTGAAAACAGACGAAAACGTTTGAAATCGGAAGGAAAAAAATGTTAATTATTAAAAAAGAATGAATTAGGAAAAAAAAAAAAAAAAAAAAAAAAAAAAGGTGAAACAAAATTGAATTACAAAAAAAAAACAAAAGGAAAATAGACAAAAAAAAATTAAATAAAAAATAAGAAAGGAAAAAAGACAAAGAAAAATGGGGGAAAAAACATGGGTTATTACACACAGAGGTTACTAAAGTTTCCAAAAAATTTGCTTTAAGTTACTATAGTTTTTTTTGGTTCAAAGAGGTTACTCGTGTAAATGGGTTCGTTTAATTAGGTTACTCATGTAACGTGTTCGTTTAATTAGGTTACTCCCAAAGTTTGCTACCGGGTGTAACAGGTTTTCACTATCTTTAATTTACATTTTTGGTCCCTGTGGCATGGCGGGTATAACGAATTTAGTCCTTAGGAAGTCATTAATGTTTTCAAAGTTAGTACTTTCCGGATAATGTATAGGACCCGATATAAGTTATATCTTGGATTATATCAAATATGTTGGAACTAATTTGCCCACATGTTCATGATAACCAATTTCGATGTGTATAATTAATATATAGTTTTCTTTAATTATAAGATACTTAAAACTCTGATACTTGTTTACATAGGATATTGTTTTGGATGCTTTTAATATAAAGGCTGGCGCAAAGATGATACAATAGACTGCAGATTCAAGACCTAGCAATGGTATAGACGTTATGATACTCTTAGTCTTTCACCGATATATGTAAGGCAATTTGACATTTTCAAACTTCTGTTTTTGTTGTTGTATCTTTCGTTGTAGGACAAGCTCTTGTCATATTCAACTCAAAGGAAGAGGCAAACTTTGCTCTTTCAGAGCTGAGAACCAAATGTCTAATGATTGGAGGTCAAAATCAAAGGTACAAGCCTTTATATGTATTCCTAATCAATTCGAGCATAAGAATGCCAAATATGTTTCGCCTAATTCCATATATAACAAAATAATATAATACATGTACATGTACCTACGTATATACACATATACCTACGCATAATATAATACATGTACAAAATATATAAGAAATGGCAGCAATGAACACAAGTAGGCAGCCTAGCCTAATGCTTGAACTTTTGATTGCTTCAGAATGATGTATCTACACTTCCTAAGTTAGCAATCAACACTGCAATTAGCAACCAAATTGTTTCACTTTTAGAACAGATACATTAATAATGCAAATCTGGATAAACGAGTACGAAAATTAAGAACATAAGCGAGGATTCGAGAAAAACATATAAAAAGTAAGGAAACCCCGTTACGGGTCGCCTACAGGAGAGGATTCGAGAAAAAAAATCTAAGGACTAAATTTGTTAAACCCGACAACCCACAAGGACCATTTCGTAACTTTTTACCTGCTATCATAAGTTGTAATGTATGGAGTAACGTAAACAACCGGTCACGCAAACAATGGTAACCTCTTTGAACAAAAAAAAACTATAGTAACTTAAAGCAAATTTTTTGGAAACTTTAGTAACCTCTGTGTGTAATAACCAAAAAAACATGGACTTAGGTTTCATATTAAATATTAGGTTAATCCCCCACCATTAGATCAAACTATATGGATGGTGGGGATTTGTCCATTGGTATGCACCAAAATAAGGGCATGCAATTGAATTTTCCTCTATAATAGGAAAACTTGGTGATAAAATAAAAGGTCGTGTATAATAGGCTTTTTCTTCATCCTCCATATACTGAA
Source organism: Artemisia argyi (assembly GCA_030686995.1). Classification (NCBI taxonomy): domain Eukaryota; kingdom Viridiplantae; phylum Streptophyta; class Magnoliopsida; order Asterales; family Asteraceae; genus Artemisia; species Artemisia argyi. The sequence continues at coordinate 54,737,053 of CM060704.1, forward strand.
CTCCCCAACGCACATTCCTCCTCATGACAGACAAAACTGCCCCAATTTCAGAATTTACCAAAAATGTTGAAGAGCTTCTGCGAGGACTACAGGAAGTATCATTGGCTTCTCGAGCAAGAGCAACAATTTCTAATTGTTGACTCTGGCACCCCATCTTTTCAAGCATTAAACAATCAACGAAGTTTTACATTAAACTCTTTATGTCAAAGAAGAAAATCTTATCCGGAGATAATATACCGCCTTAACATGCAAACTCACAAAAAACGTTAAAAGTGGACAACTGATTGAAAAAAAACTGAACAGGGAATTATAAGTGCAACAACGTGTACATATAACTTAAGCAAAGCACGTAGCACCTAGACTTGGTGTGCAACATACAAGAGCTTTGCCAGATAAATTGTGATGGAAAGTTCGTATAATATTGATTTGCATACTTCGCATTGTGGGTTTCTTTGTTATTTCATCCAAAGCTTTACGTACTAAGTTTTTTGAATGATTTTTCCAAAAAAAAAAAAAAAAAAAAAAAAAAAAAAAAAAAAAAAAAGCAAAACCGCCATGTTGCTGTGAGAAGAGCCATTTAATTTGTTTGAAGGGAGTAAGTTACATTGTCAGATGACTTAGGTCAAGAATTAAATTTGATCGAGGTTTTATAATATTGTAGATTTACCTGTTCCAAAATTAACATCCATAAAGTAGTGGTTTTGTGGTGGTAAAGGGTGGTGGTGGTGGTATAATTAGCAACTAGTATATTGAGCGAGAAATAGAGGAGAAGAAAAAAGAGGGTGATGGTGGTTTTGCAAAAAATGTCCTTGTAGTAGGCGAGGGTAAAATAGTCATTTCACAAGGCACTTAACGGGCTCCCTAACAACCGTTAGGCCAAAAAACCATTTTGCAAACAAACGTCATCCTCAAGGACACTTTTTGCTTAAGGAAACCTACTCAGGGACATTATTTGTTAAAAATCTTGTATGAGGACAACTCTTGCAAAATCAGGAAAGTTAAGGGACATTTTTTGCAGTTTACCCTACTTTTTATTTATGAAAATTGTCATGGAAGCTATATGGTGAATAACATTAACTAATGGCTTATTAATTTTCTATTAAAGAAATGTGTGTTTTCTTAAAAATTTTAAGACTTCTTTATTTAAAAACTCCTAAACACTTTATAAAGTAGTATAGATATACACGAAAGGGCAAAATAGTCATTTCATAGCAAGTGATAAATAGCATGATACATGTATCTCATTACTTAGTATCACACACACTCACATACTCACATCTTCTCTCAACACCCCTCATTTACTCCATCTCATTTATTCTCGTCTCCCATTATCACATCTCATTTAATCCCGCTCATTCACTCTCCATTTCTCTCTCTCTCTCTCTCTCTCTCTCTCTCTCTCTCTCTCTCTCTCTCTCTCTCTCTCTCTCTCCCTCCCCCTCTCTCTCTCTCTCTCTCTCTCTCTCTCTCTCTCTCTCTCTCTCTCTCTCTCTCTCTCTCTCTCTCCCCCCCCCCCAAATCATCACATGCAACCGGTTAAATCATCAATATTATGGATCCTGGTAAAATTTTAACTCGATTTTGATGTATTTTTTTTATTATTATCTTATATATTATACCAATTTTGATGTTAAATAGTCATTATATGTGATATATTTAGATTTGTAGGATAAATGATGAAATTAAGCTAAATTTGTATTTAATAAAATGGAAGTGTTGAATATTTTTTGATGACAAATTTTAACACTTGAAATATTAAAATTATTTTTGGGTAAAAGGTGTTAGGAATACAAATATTCATATAAAAGACTCGGTCACCTAATATTGTAATAGCATTAAGTTAGCTCGTAGTTAGTTTAGTTATTAGTTAGAATTAGTTTAAGTAGCATCGTGGAAGAAGGGTGGGTCTTTACCCATTGTATGCCTGATCCACAGCCCGGGTGTGGGCGTTTTTATTCTTTGTATAAATACCCCTCTCCCACCAAGGGAGAGGGTTGGACCTTTCTCATTTTATCTAATCTAACATATCATTTTCTCTCTCAAGGTTCCTAGTTTTCTTTCTTCTTCCTTTTCTCTTTTTTTTTTGGGTAAAGGGGAGTAATTCTGCACCCGGTAAAATACATTAAAAGAAAACGTTTAAGTACAATGGATGAGAGTGAGTCTCTCATCGAAGTCCCTAAGGACACTACCACAACCACTATATAAGAATGACATGCCATTCTTATAACTAACATATCTAAATACAACTAACCATGACTATCAATAAAAATACAATACATTACAACTCAAATAAACATTTAAGTCTTCATAGTCATCTTAGCGATCCAGATCTTAAACATGCAAACTTCCAGCTTCAACCAATTGCGTCTTCTATTAGTATTATGCAAAAAGCATAATCTAATAACCTAATAAGAGTGACTTCCGTAGCAAATCAAACTTGAAGCATAAACATGGTCTAATCGACCCAACCTTCCAGCATATCCGAACTTGAACCAATCTTCCAACAAATACGAATGAGTCACATGAAGAAAACAAGGAACAATTCATATGCAAACACCAATAATAAACATGACCACCATAACATCCAGCATCATTGATCAGCAGACCAAAAAATATGAATGACAAGCTTGTCTTTGAAAGATGAAACATGCTAAGAATCAAGGGCCATAAGAACTTCCAGCAATAACGATCAACAGCAGCCAACGATAAGGTTAAGACCTTACCAAGCAAACAACAACCATAGTCGAAAACCACCTCAAATCAGTCCCCAAAAAAACTGATTGCGACTAGAATAATCAAAAGTATAGGGTTTCGATCAAGAGAACAGCAGCAGTCTCACGTATATGCAATAAACAAGGGTTTAGTAACCCTAAACAAAACAGAGAATTATGGTGACAAACCCTAATTCTCACCAACAGATCAACGCCCGTCTCTCTCAACCCACAACCACGAATAACCAACACAAACCAGCAGCCACCACACGATCTTCAGATCGACAATCATTAATAACTTGATTGGTTAATCCCACATCCAAAAAGATATACTTGAACGAGCAGCAAAACCAATCGCCAGGAAGAAACAAATCAAATCCGATTAAAATAAAACCCTAAAAAGGTTTTCGTTCATGAATAAAACCCTAGATACCGCCAAAAACGAATAGGGATCAGATTTGATTTCCAGATCCAGATCATAGAGATCACACCATGGATATAATAAGTCGATTATACACCGACTTTAACTAATAAGAATGATAAGTGCGATCAATAAACCCCAAACGAATCAGAACCCTAAACAGCTATAAGAATATTAGAATAAGTTAGGATTTCGACCACAACCATTCAGCGTTTGAATAGATACACATAGAGTGAATCCCTAAAACCCAATAGGTCGGTTTTAAAGGAGATCTAAAACGCCAAATAAAATAGCAGGGATCTCATAAAAAAACGATATTAAAGCATAGCACGCTGCCTTTAAAAGAACACACATCCAATAGAAACCGATTGCATACCTATGGAGAGGTAGAGAGGCGGTTCTATGGATGGATTTGGCCGGAAAATAGGGTAGGAGGCGGCGGCCTGAGATCGCCCCTAGAGAGAGAAAAAACTTTCTCTTAAACCATACGCTTTAAACCATAGTGACAAACCCTAATTCTTCCTTTTCTCTTAAACCATACGCCACCCTAATCATATGTACCATCATGTTTGAGACTTAGTTACTGTCCTACAATTGGTATCAAGAGCCAAGGTTTCATCTTAGGGCCTTGGTGAATCATATTGGGTGTGGCTTTGTGTTGTTTTTGTTAGTTTGAAGTGTTTCTCTTGAAAACATCTTGGTTTGATCTTTCTAGTGTTATTAGACATGTTAGAGATGTACTTTTATGATCTTTGGTGTTAGTATAACATTGTGTTTCAGTTGGTTATACTATATCATACGTTTATTTGAAGTTTGGATTGGTTTTGATTAGTTATTATTGTCTGCGGTTAGCTCCACTGCCTCTATTTCATCGTTGCGATTTGCTTCTGGATTCTGTGGTTAGTTTGTTAGCGATTACTATTTTGGGTAAACAGACAAAACGCAAGGAAAGTGACAGTTTTGGACCATTGTGGACTGCGACTTGCTCCTGCGGTTTGGTGGTCTGCGATTAAGTATTTGTGGTTTGCTCTTGTGGTTTGCGTTTTCTGCGGTTACCACACTTGCGTTTTGATCATCTTGCGGTTTGCTCTTTGCTGCGGTTTGTGCCTTGCGTGTTTCTCACCTAGCGGTTAACTCACCTTGTGGTTTGTTTATTCTACGGTTAGTTACTCCCTGTGGTTATCTCACCTTGTGGTTAACTCACCTTGTGGTTATCTCTCCTGCGGTTAGCTCTTCCTGCGATTTGCTCATCTTGTTGCTGTTTACTCCTACTTTGCGGTTTGTTCCATTAGGTTGCGACTTTCTCAACTTTGTTGGCAATTTACTAAGTGATGAGATT
>CM060704.1:54742023-54805947 GCA_030686995.1 Artemisia argyi
AAGAGAATGGAGTTGTGCTAAATGAGGAAGAATTAGCGTTTATTGCTGGGGATGATGGAAAGACATTTAATGATGATGTGGATGAACAACCAGTTCAGGACTTAGCTCTTAATGATCCAAACATCTTCCAGGCAGAGGATTGTGATGCTTTTGACTCAGATGTTGATGACGAACCCTCTACTCAGACAATCTTCATGGCTAATCTATCATCTGTTGTCTCACCCACACGACAATCTGGTCCCTCCAAATCATCCATCATATCTGAGGTACTGAAATTATATGATAAATGTGCTGTCAATGATGAACAAAAGACCTTCAACGATATACGACAAAATAATGTTGGTGAATCAAATGAGGCTGAATTGGAAACCATTAACGTGTTCCCAACTGAGCAACATTCGGATCACAACAGTAATTCTGACGTATCTTGTGGAATGTCTTCTGTTGAGTGTGATAATAATGTGATGCATGAACAAACGATATATAATGAAGTACAACAAACAACCGTTGCTGAATTAGATATTGCTAACTTGGGAAATAGCAATATTGTCCCATATGAACAATATGTAAAGCACAACGTCGAGTCTGTTGTATCAAGTAATATATCCTCTGTTGATGATGATATGTGTGAATTGGATGAGTACACTGCTGTTGCACCTGATGACACTCTAAGCACTAGGATTAATATTCTTAAGGATCAAGTTAGGTGTTATGAACAATGTGCAAAATTTGAGCTAACGAAACGTGAACAAAAAATGGAATGGCAAATGCATGCTTACATTACTGAACAAAACTTAAAGGAAATGGCCTTTAAACAAGAGATTAAATCTTTTCAAAATCAACTTGATCGTGCTTTTAAGGAAAAACAGGAAATACATGATAGTTTAAATCTCCTAAAAAATGAATTTCAAGAAAAGGAAAATAAATTGTTAAACGAATTTTCCAACCTTAAGCAGTTGAAAAACTAACTTGAAAACAAGTTGTACGTTCAAGGCCAAACCTGTCAAACAGCTCAAATGATGGAAAAGCACATTAAACTGCGGGATAAGCATAGTGATAAGGATTTAGGGTTGCCTAAAACAAACTTCCTTAAGAGCATTAGAGCCTCTCAACCTGCCCTCTATGATGCTAAGGTTATGCTTACACCCAATCATGAACCCCCAAATAGTTGGTCGGATAAAGAATTGGATGAACTTGATTCTGCCGATAGAGAGATTTGATAAAAAAAAATGAAGGATCCAAAGTGCATTAAACACCGAGTCATTGTTAAGCCCCATGATTATTATGAACAAAACCGAGGACTGTTTTTGCATCTCAAACTAAGTTAACACCAGAACAGGTATTTTGGCCTTTAGACGTTGAGAAAATGAAAGCTGAGGAAATTAAGGCCAAGACATCCCAAAAGTTAGTTGCCCCAATGGTGTATCCCCCTGTAGGACCATAGATCTAGCTTTATCACTTAAGAATATGTTGTTAGAGAGAGAAAGTAGAGCTAGAGAGAGAAAGTAGAGAGAGAGAGAGGTGGAGAGCACTATGTGAAAATAAACCTTTGATAAGCATGAACTCCCACCTCTCCTAACAAGCTTAGGAGGGGTATTTATAGTTTTACATTAGCCACCATGGGCTTTCTCATGGGCCTTCTTTTGGGCCAAGCCATTAAGGCTTTTACTTAAACTTAATAAACTAGCATTTTACTAACTATTACATGAATATATTTAACTAGCTATTTGACTCAATAATGATCGTCACTTTTATTCCTAACAATCTCCCCCTAAGGGACGATCATTGAGATCTCTCTTTGATTACATAAATGATCAACACTTCTAATGCTAACAATCTCCCCCTAAGGGTGATCATTGAGATCTCTCTTTTGTGACCTTGATCTTTGATCTTTGAAGCTTGTTCTCTTTGAACTTTGAGTCTTTGTGTAATAGTTTTGCTAGTTTCTTTGTTCCAATCATGCTTTGTGATCTTTCTTGCCTTTGATCAACATCTTCAAATATGGATGTCTTTTCGTCTTTTCCAACATGCTCATACTTTGTTTGACTTTGAATCTTTGTGAAGTTCTCTTTTCTTTGACTTTAATCTTCGTTTCTTTAGTTTGTAGATTCTTTGACTTTAACTTAGAAACGTTCTGAGCTTTGCTTTGCTTTGATCTTTGAAGAGAGCTTTGCAGAGTATGAGCATGTGGATCTTTGAGTGATGGTAACGGTCTTTCTCCAAGGAACATTCATGAGTACCTGCATGAAACAGTTAGCAATAAATCAACTGGTACTTACAGGTTCAGAATTAGAGATCGTCAACAGCATAGTGTGAAGACTCCTTCTAACCCTTACCAAGGCCGTTCCTGAACCAGATACCCTTGAAAGGGCTTACTAGATCCACCGAAGTACATCAATGATTCAGGTGAGTTGCTGGAGATCACCCCACAACTGTAGACCGTTTGAGACATAGTAACCATCATGAAATATAAGGCAAGATCCGTAGATCTCATAAAGACTCTTACACCTTGTGTCCTTTTTGGCGAACACAATTGTATTCATAGGAAGTGTATCATAAGAAATCTTTTGATGAATCTCATGGCTCTAGACTCGATAAGTGCATAATTTGGTTTCCTATGCGGAGACTAGGGAGAGGTCTCCTGCTTCAATATCAACCATCTCTAAGAGATAAGTCGATAGATTACACCGGTTCCCCGTGAGAATAAAACAAGCTCTTTTAAGAGAACTTGAGTGGCTAGAAGGTTTAGGGCAGTGCGTCACTGGGTCCATGACGTCTTTATCTTCAATACCGGTGTCACCTTGGTAACAACCAGTAGCATATGAATTGAACCCGGTGTCTGCCCTAAGGATGAACATATGGAGGGCTATTTCTTTTCACCCTTTCATTTGCTTTTCTTTTTAATTCTTCAACCCCTTCTTTCTCCTTTCATTCTTTTCTCCTTTTTCAAATCATACCTAAGGACTTCTAATTCTAATCTATTGGAATTGTCCTTGGGTAGATCCCTCCAGCTCTGGCGGATCATAGGACGGTTTCTCCTAACCTTAGTCACCTTAAAACTTCATGACTATCCTATTGTTGCCATCAAACCATTTGTGAGAATCTCTCAAGGTGTTTATGATAATAAAACACATTTTTGTTGACACTTTGAGAGTTTTTGTTTCTTTTGAAGGACTCCCCATTCACATGTGCTCATGGATTTTTAAGAAATTTGCACATGCGTGAGGAGTTTGCACTTTTTGAATTGATCCAATTTCAGTGAGCATGATCGATTCGAGACACGCTTACATCACTAGTTAGACTAGCTTAAAATTATTACCCGTCCTGGTCAAGTCCAAAGAAAGTCTCTCGATACGGTACATTCTACTCAGACAAGTCCTATTCGAGACACGCTTACATCACTAGTTAGACTAGCTTGAAATTATTACCCGTCCAGGACAAGTCTTTTCGATTACTGACAGTTTAAGCTTCGTCAATTCATTGGTACTATCTGAGTCTAGCTCTTCTGAGATTCAGTCACAAACTTTAAACACATTGATCACATTTTAATCACGTCTTCTCCCCCTCAAAAATAGCATATCCATGGTATTTCTAATACCAATTGATTAAAACCTTTTCTTTTTGGATAGCTTATGGGAGAAACGGATGTTTGTAAATTCCGTATTAGTTTTTTTAAGCATGATCATTTTGGAACTTCATTTTATTACTCCCCCTCAAAAATAGAACATTTTAAGTAAATTAAGCGATTAAGAATTTGAGGGAGTAATATCTTGAGCAGCATCGTGAAAAGTTTTGAAAACCTTTTAAAACATTTTTCAAAATTTTGCTCAGAAATTAAGAAGACTTTGATAAGCTTTTTGGTGAGAAGTCTTCTTTTTAGGATTGTCGCACAGAAATGTACAACAGGGTCCTTTCTTTGAAAATCACGGGTTATACACTGTTATGCACATAAGCCATAATGTTTGTAGGATAAGTGCTCAAAAATTATTTAAAACCTTTGTTTTGATTTAAGCACTTTCCTTTCTTTGAAGAACGAGTCCTTAGCTGAAATACTAAGAAGTCATTATGTTGAAGTTCGAGTCCTTAGCAGAAGTACTAAGAAGTCATCATCTTGAAGTCCGAGTCCTTAGCAGAAGTACTAATAAGTCATTATGTTGAAGTCCGAGTCCTTAGCAGAAGTACTAAGAAGTCATTATGTTTTTGGATTAGACAACAACTTTTGGAACCCATTTAAGCACGGCGCCAACGGGTTTACCATATTTTGAAATCCATTTGAAAGTTGTGTCAATCCGAGACAAAGAAGTTGAATTCCAACGAGGACTGAAAATTTGTGTTTCGTTTTGAAATAAAGCTCGTGGAATCAACTGTGATTTAAAACTCTTTTGCTTTTGAAACTTGTTTGAGGAACTCGGTGTTTCTCTTGGAGTTTTAAAACTTGAAGAAGAAGTTTTCCATCCATTGTTGAAACTCGGCGTTTCATTTCGAAAATTCATTTTTGAGATGAATGGAAACCTTCCAGAATTAGGATTTTTCCAAGCATAGCCATTCCTTTGTTGTAGCGGAAGCATTTCAGAGTATGAATATTTCAAATGTTTTGAACGGCTTTGCTTTGGTTTCCACACTGGCTTTACCGGAGTAAAACGAGAGTATGGAGTTTGAAAACCTTGATTCTTTTCTTTATGAGCACTTGCATTTGAAACCTTTTGAGGAGTAAATGTTTCAGAAAAATTGGGTCTCTTTGAAAATTTCCTTCCTTTTTGCAAAGAATAGGTAGTAAACTGAGAAACCCTTTTTGAAAACGGTTTGGAAGATTCACCCATGTAAACCTTCTCCGAAACACTTACTTGTGGTTTAGACTCGTTTGAAACTTGAGATTTTCCTTTTGACCGGTTAAGAACATCAAACTTTGCTTTTATGGCATTGTATGACGTTCTCAAATCATTGTATTCTTTTTGAAGAGAAAGATGATCTGATGGTGCTAGTTTTTCTTGCAAAGAAGCATTTTGATTTTCAAGATGTGCAAAATATTTTTCATATTTGTCTGTTTCTATTGAAAAATCATTTTTGGCATCACCAAAATCCTTGGTTTATTGTACAATTGTTTTTTCCAATTCAACAATTTTCTTTTGAAGCACAGATTTTTCTTTTTCAAAAAGATGATTTGGTGTGATCTGAGAGTCAGATTTATTTGAAGTTTGATTCTGAACTCTTGACCGCTTGATTGAATCAAAAAAGTTTTTGTAAGTCTGTTTCAAATGCTCATTTTCTTTTTGTAATCTTTTCTTTTTCTTTAAGCACTGATGTCAAAGAGTTTTCAGAAGACATTTTCTCATTCTGCTCTTGCAGTTTTAGTTGGAAAGAGATACTTTGTGCTTCGAGTTTTGCAAGATGTTTCTCAAACTGAGCAGTTCTTTTTGACAGTTCTTCTTTGACATCAGCTGCTTCTTTTGAAAGCTCGGTGATTTTCTTTTTGAGACAAAGATTTTCAGATTTCAAAGAAGATGTTTGTTCAAAATGCACATTCTCATACTCATGGCTGACAGATGCTGACTTGAACGACTCTATTTGATTTGTGAAAAATTCTTTTTGAATGTCCAGAATTAAGCATTTTTCATCAAATTCGTCTTCAAGAGAGTGAACGTACTTTAGATCTTCTCTCATTTCAGTTACAAGATGTTTTTCAAAGTACTCAAAACATAAGTTGATATCTTTCACACGAGGTTCAATTTCCTCTTTCAAAATCTTTTTGACTTCTAACTTAAGGCATACATCTGATGAAAGAGGATTAGAAAAAATGTTGTTTGTGATGTTTTCTTGCTTAAACCAAATGACCTTTAACGTTTGCTCAATGTGATGTTTAAGATTACAAAATTGTTTCCTTGCTCTATTTTGCCATAACTTAGCATCATAGGTAGCAAGTTGAGCTTCTTTGAAAAATCTTTTCACATTTGTGTCTTTTCTTTTGAAAGGTTCTTTTGGTATATCTGTCAATTGTAGACAACCATACACAAAGCCGTGGTACGAGAGTGGGTTTTTTGTTTGTTTTACTTTCAAACGTTTTTCCTCTTCAGATTTTAAAATGTCTTGAGACTCAAACAAAAGATCATCTGACAATTCTTTTCCCATATCATTAGCGTTATACAAAATAGGTGTCAACTTTTGCACTTTGTTTAAAAAACAAGGTTGTTCCTTTTCCACATTAGCATTCTTTACAAAACCAACCCCAGATGTTTGTTTATCAACCTCTTCATCTTTAGTAGGCAGCATGTTGATAGTCTGAGAAGTCTGTCCCAATTTTTGAAGTTTGTTTTCAAGATCGTTTGTTCGTTTAAAAAACTCTTGGTTTTCATTCTCAAGTTTTGTGTTTACAATCTCAAAATTTGATGTGGTTTTCTGAAGCTTTGAATTTTCACTTTTTAAATCATTGTTCTCTTTTAAAAGCGCTTGAACCTTTCTTTTGTTAACAACCATTTGAGCATCCAGATTTTGAATGGAACGTTTTTCACGAAGAACATCTTCTCTATAACCAACTTCAAGTTCTTCATTTCTTTTTAAAAGTGGTTTGACAGACTCTCCATACATTTCAAACTTTTGAGCTTGAGATTTAAGGTTTGAGTTTTCAAATTCGAGTTCAGTTTTTCTTTTTGTTACATTTTGAAAACCTTTTTCCATTTCTTTAAATCTCTCAAGCTCTTTTGTCAATAAGACATTCGTTTGCTTAGCTTTGCGATTGTCCTCTTTGCACTTTTCAAGTTCATGTTTGAAATTATTGATTAATGAAGCAAATAAGGCACGATCTTGTTCATAAGAAGATCCATCCTGGGCAGGCTCACCTCTATTAGGTTCCATATCTGGAGTAGCAAAAGTGATATTACTATCATTTTGTTCCACCACATATGTGTCACTAATAGACTCAGGATGCGCAGGATGTGTCTGATCATGAGCAAACACATTATCAAAGATATTACCATTATCATGAGCATGTGAATGTTGTACCGTAGTCAATATCTCTGTGTATGATGAAGGTCTGATATGATCATCCTCGGTATCCCAAACAACTTCATTCCTTTGTGTACCATCAGCGTCCGAATCATAGCTAGGACTGCTGCTTTCAACCTGCTGTTCTGAAGATGAATCACTTCCCGTAAAAACCAAACTATCATCTGATGCATCTCCCTCATTGACCGTTTCCTCTTCTGTTTGAAAATCTTTGTCTGTCTCTCTTTCAATTACCTCTGTTTCCTTTAACTGCATCTCTCTTTCAATTTGCTCTCTTTCTTTTACCTGCATATCTTTTTCAATCTGCTCTCTTTCCTTTAACTGCATATCTTTGTCAATCTGCTCTCTTTCCCGTTTCAGCTTCTCAATTTCATTTAACTCGGCTTCCTCAGCATCAAGTATCTTTTCGAGTTCCCCCATGTCATTTATGCATTTAGTTCTGAAGGCCAAATAGCCTACCCAAAATTGTTGGTAAAATGCATCGATAAACTCTGACTGGTTCATTATCCGAGGGTTAAAGATTGTCTGAAATTGAGTTTGGATCACTTTAAAAGCTTCCTTGCAGTTACTCATATCAAGTTCTTCTTCATTAAGTAGCAGCTCAAGTTGATTCAGGCTTTTGTTGAGTTTCTCTTTGAAATAATGAAATCGGTCTCTGACGTAGTATTCAAATGCTTGTTCGAACCTTGAATCATAACCATAAATATTGATGACCTTCACTACATATGACTTGAACATTGTAAACACTTTCTTTGAATCTCTCTCTTGGATTTGCATTTTCATTTCCATTGTTAAGCGATGTGTGATAAAGTTGATCTTAGGATCTTTTAAGATAACAAAGGTTGTTGTTTGAAGATTAGAAGTTTTTGGCGAAGATTGAAAAGCGAATATGGTTGATTTTAGTGATTTCGAATTTTCCCTCCAAAAATAAAATTTGAAAATTATCTCCCTCAAAATTTGAAAATCACGTTGAAATGCAATTCTAAGGTTACCAGAAAAATTTGAGTTTTCAAAATTTTGATGCCAAATTTTACCGAAAAAATTTGAATTTTGGCCTAAAAATTTGAATTTCGGGCCAAAATTTTCAACCTTATACCAAAATTTAAATCTCGCGTAAAAATTGAACGTTTAGTCTCCTATAAAAAAATAAATTTTACTCAAATTGAACGTTTAATCTCCTGTAATTTTTTTTTTTTTTTTTTTTTTTTTTTTTTTTTTTTTTTTTGCAAACTCAGTAAGATTGTTGTTGTAACTCCGTTAACTCGCTAGTCTCTAACTCGGTAACAAGTTACTAAGTCGATAAGCTCTGAAAATCCTAACTCGGTAAGGTTTCTTGAAGTGTCTAACTCGGTATGAATTAAAGTTTCTGACTCGGTAAGTTATCTTGAAGTGTCTAACTCGGTATATCTGATGCTTTTCTAACTCGATAACAAGTGGCATCAGAGCTAACCGGGGGCGAATCGTGGTGTTTTTGGGTTTAAAATCGTGTTTTTTGGTGTTTTTTCTCAGAAAAAATTACGATTTTATCGAGTTAGAAAATTTTTTTAGCGAGTTAGAAAGTTTTTTTTAGCGAGTTAGAAATTTTTTAACGAGTTAGAAAACTTTTTAGCGAGTTAGAAATTTTTCAGCGAGTTAGAAACATTTTTTAGCGAGTTAGAAATTTTTTTTATCTAGTTAGAAAATTTTTTAGCGAGTTAGAAAATTTTTTTAGCGAGTTAGAAAAAGTTTTTTAGCGAGTTAGAACTTTTTTAGCGAGTTAGAACTTTTTTAGCGAGTTAGAAAACTTTTTAGCGAGTTAGAAATTTTTCAGTGAGTTAGAAAATTTTTTAGCGAGTTAGAAATTTTTTTATCAAGTTAGAAAATTTTTTAGCGAGTTAGGGAAAGTTTGTGAGTTAGGGATTATTGGTAATCAAGATCATATTTGGCGAGTTAGCCATTATACCTTATCGTATATCGAGTAAGGACTTCACTTGGGACTTACCTAAACGAAACTCTGCCGAAATTAACTTAGGATATCGAGTAAGGATATAGGATTTTGAGTAAGGAAATAACCAAAGTGTATCACATAAACAAAACCCTAAACCTCATCGTGTAACTTAAGCATTGATCTATTACCCTAAACCCTAATTTCCACTTCACCTAAAACACTTGATATAATTGGTAAACATTTTACAGAACATGATTCAATTTCTTGTTTCATTATCCTAATACCAATATATCACACACCAAAAACACACCACGAATTGCTTAAAAGATCCTGATCAAGAATCACAATCAAATGACAACGGCTAGTATCAGATTTTTGTGATTATGGGGATAATTCTTTATCACTTTTCTGGGTTTAAAGTTCATTTCAAGGGCATGTGTGCTTATTTATCTCAAAGTCTAGGGGTGGATGGATGCATGACTTTCGAAGATACTTGTTTAGGCAAACACTGGTAGAGATAGTGATTAAGACTTGGATTATCTAGTTATACCCGCTGTAAGGAATTACATTGTAGTGTGAGGGTTTTAGCTATCACTTTAAGGAGTTACATTGTAGTACTCAGTGTCGCACGAAGTTGTGGATAGTTCAAGAGGCAGAGATTTCATATACTGTTTGTGGGTTTGAGTATATGGATCTACCTATGCTTAAAGGAGTTACGTTGTAGTGCTCAGTATAGGTTCTTAGTCACACCATCGTACAAGATTAAGTCACATATCTAAGGGATGTTTACTTCATTTTCAGATTGGTTATATTGGGTTGTTTCTCTAGTCATTGGTCATTTACTAGCTGTTTGGAATTTGAAGAGGTCGCTTATAGGTTGAAGAGAAGAGATGAGATTGTAGAAAAAGAGAGTCATATCTTAGCGACATATACTCACAGAATGTGCTTCAAAAAGCTGTTATGGCTTCTAAATTGCATTAGAAGTGTAAAGCACAGGTAATTGTATGGCATGTACACAAGATTATGATGATTTCGATAGCTCGCAACCATCAGGAGGGAGAAGAACATGCCAAAAGAAGTAGTGTTTCGTCTTCAGTACGTTGGTTGATCGAGGGAACTGTGCTTAATACCAGAGAAGTACCATGAGGTACCAAGTATGTGTTCATCAGAGCTTATTACCAACCTTCTATGCAATGTTATGTGAGTTATGTTGTTATGCTGCTACCCGAACGACAACCATGTTCCTACACTTTTGAATCTACTTTATCCGCTGCGAGATGAAAAGAGAGTTGTCGGTTCAGGAGGGAGCAGAAGAAAGAATAAAGGCTCACTAGTTACTTAACTAGACCGTTACAGTTGAAGTTCAGAGCTACATGGATCTGTGCCGTCAGTGCCAAAGATCAAATGCCGAGATCGTCGGAAGAGAAGAACTTCAAGTCTGCCTCAGTATCTAGACTACGGAGACTCTGCGCTTCAACAACGTCAACATAGTATCATTGTAATCTATTTTGTTTATAGGTCTCATTGTAACCATTCACGTGTGACGATATCTTGGAGGGAGATTGTTAGCTTCTCTTTTTTATAAAGATAACGTCACACAAGTGAAATGGACTAGATTAGATACTACAGGGACTACTATTGTCAAGTAGGCAAACATGTAGTGTTAGGAGCCTATAAATACCCCTCATGACTCTCCATGGGGGGTGTGGAAAAGTGTGTGTGTAAACTTCATATTGTCATTTTAATATAAACCCTTTTCTCCACCTTTCTCTCTCTACTTTCTCTCTCTAGAACCATGATGTATTTTGATCAACCGCGACCTCCGGAACGTGTTTCTTGGTCATAACACCCCCCAATACACCAATGCACTTAGTTCAGTTGTCACTTCTCACGCAATGCAAAACTCTTATTAGCATATATGTCCTTTGTCAAATGTTCACTGACTTTGATAAAACATGCAAAAAGAGAATCACACCAACGGGGATCACTGAGGGTGAATGGGGATTTGAGCTAACCAAAGAGTGTTACTTAACTGAAGTCATCCCATTTTTTAAACTAATCAAAGAACACTTTGAGGGTTTACGACAATCCCTTGATGTTGAGCTAAAGGAAATGAAAGAAGTGTTTAAAAATGTGGAAAACAAGTGTAAACAAAATGCAATAGACCTTCAGCATAGTGAAATTGCCAGGAAAAATATTCTCATCATGAATGACAACTTGATTGCTAAATGTATTACACAAGATGTGTTCTATACTGCTACATATTCTTCACTTAATGCTTTTCAGTTTCATGAAATGTCTATTGCTTTGAATAACCTTCACAATCGTGTTGTTGAGCTTGAGGGGGAGAATTTGAAATTGCATGAAAAAATTCAAATGATGATCATGACAACATGGTCAAGCATCTTTCTAAACTAGAAGTTGATAATCTTAACTTACAATTAAAATATCAACATTTAGAAGAAAAAATAAAAATATCAAAGGCCAAGACATCTTCTGATGCCCTGGAATTTGATGCATATTTTGAATTAGCAAAAAGGGATGAAAAAATTCAAGCTCACACGAACACGATTCGGTTATTGAGGGCTTAAATTGCCCAATTGAAGTCTCCCATGAATGCTGTGATCGACACCCATAAACCAATGTCTGTAGATTCTCATAACTTTCAACTTCAAAACACAATCAGCTTACTTAGACATGAAAATGATTGTTTTCAAGCTGAAGATTCTAAAGTTAAACAACATTACAAAGAGTTATATGACTCTATTAAAATCACTCGTGATAAAACAAATGAAAAGATAACTTCTTTGCTTAATGAAAATGAGAATCGAAAGACAGAGGTGAATGGGAAAATGCCGGTTATTGAAAGTGACAATATCAATTCTGTGGTTTGTAAATGTAAAAAATATGCATGTGAGGCTGTTTTTATTCCTCTTCCCCTTAAGAACAACGAGCTAGTCCATAGTGATTACCTTAGACATCTTAAGAACTGCATTGACATGACCCGTGAAACCATTGAAGAAGATAGAATGGTGAGACCATCTGATAACTCCTTATCGGATGTTTGCTTTCTCACCAAATTGTCACAAGAGTTGTTAGAATATGCTATAGGTACATGTCCCAAGATTCCCAACATGCGTGATAGAATTGGCACATCCACATCTAGGAATTTGAAGAAGCATGTTTCATTTGATATACCTTTGGCTAGTTCTGATCACAACACATCACCACCTAGAAACCAAACAACTATGCAACAATCTAATGTTCCCATCGTCAATTCTAGAGGAGTAATCAATATCACTAAAGCTAGCGGGTCAAAGCCTAAAGGAAATACAAGGAATGATAGGACTTCACCGGCTAAGAGTGATCAAGGGAAGAAAGTAGAAGACCACCTTAGGAACAATAAGATTGATTTGAATGAAAAGAATCGTGTTGATTCTAGTATTTGTGTTAAGCGTACTATAATTAATTCGAATTCTAATGCTACTTGTAAGACTTGTAATGGTTGTTTAATTTCTAGTAATCATGATGAATGTGTTGTGTCCTTTTTGAAATCTTCTTATAAATCCTCAGTTAAATTTGCTAAGACACACAAACTGGAAAACAATTCTTGGGAAGCAACATGAAAAGTTTTTAACAATGTAGGATATCAGTGGAAACCTACTGGAAGAAAATTCACTCTAGGAAACCAGTGCCCATTGACTTACATGCCCGACCCTAAGTCTTTAGAGGTTAAGAGATGGAAGGCAACTGGTAGAAAATTCCCTTTAGTGACCCAATGCCTTGGTGTTAAGTCAGCTGCTTCCACTGGTATTGGTTCATCTGTGAGAACCAACGAAAATACTGATCCTGTATCTCTTAAGTATGCGTGTGCTAACCTATTGGATCCCAATTACACTTGGGGATCCATGTTTTTCAGTTATCCATATCTGTCTGGCTTCAAATGCAGGTCGTACAAATCGTCCTGTGGTATTTGGACTCAGGCTGCTCAAAACATATGACTGAGGATCGCTCTCAGCTCAGAAATTTCGTGAAAAAGTTTATCGGGACAGTTAGATTCGGTAACGACCACTTTGGAGCTATTATGGGGTATGGTGATTATGTGTTTGGTGATAGCGTGATTTCTAGAGTTTACTATGTGGAAGGACTTGGGTACAACTTATTCTCTGTTGGACAATTTTGTGATTCTGATCTCGAAGTGGCCTTCAGAAAACACACATGTCTCGAAGAGATACTCTGAATATCAATTGTGATATTAAAAAACGTATGGAAAACGTAAGAAAATGGATGAAAACATAAGAAAATCACAAGTGATATTCGTCCGTTTTCATCCGTTTTCATACGTTTTCGTCCATTTTCATTTGTTTTAATACGTTTTCATCCATTTTCTTTCGTTTTCGTCCATTTTTCTTATGTTTTCGTCCGTTTTGAGACGTGCTTTTACGCTTTCATACGTTTTTGTCCGCTTTCATACATATTCGTCCGTTTTCTTGCATTTACATCCGTTTTTCACGCTTTCATCCGTTTTCATACGTTTTCATCTATTTTCTTACGTTTTCGTTCATTTTCTTATGTTTTCGTTCTTTTTCATACATTTTCGTCCTTTTTCATATGCGTTTTTACGATTTTATACGTTTTCATCCATTTTTATTCATTTTCGTCCATTTTTAAATGCTTTTGGCCATTTTTAGACATTTTCATACGTTTCTGAATATCATAAGAGATATTCTGTGATATTCATAATATCACAAGTGATATTCCGTGATATTCTGAATATCACAAGTGAGTTTTTGAATATCACATGTGATATTCTTTGATTTTTTGAATATCACAAGTGATATTCTGAGTGCCACAAACGATATTCTGAATATCATAAGTGATATTTAGAATGTCACAAGTGATATTCTGAATATCACAAGTGATTTTCAATTAATGTTTTGTAACATGAAAATCACAAGTGATATTCAGGAAACCACAAGTGATAGATATTCAGAAAATCGCAAGTGATATTCAGAAAATCACAAGTGATACTTTGAATATCTATTGTGATATTCAAAAACATTTGGAAAACGTAAGAAAATGGATGAAAACAGAAGAAAATCACAAGTGATATTCCGAAAATCGCAAGTGATATTCTGAATATCACAAGTGATATTCTGAATATCACAAGTAATATTAAGAAAATCACGAGTGATATTATGAATATCACTTGTAATATTCAGAAATGTAAGCAAACTCATAAACCAAAACCCACCAACTCCAACACTGAAGTACTCCATACCTTTCACATGGATCTGTGCGGACCCATGAGAGTGCAAAGCTTCAATGGGAAAAGATATATTCTTGTTATTATGGATGACTATTCACGATTCACATGGGTGAAGTTTTTAAGATCCAAGGATGAAACTCCCAATATCATTATCAAAATCATCAAGCAGTTGCAAGTAAGGTTCAACAAAACTGTTAGAATCATTCGCACTGACAATGGAACTGAGTTTGTTAACCAACATCTCACACAATTCTATGAAAGTATCGGCATCAGTCATCAGAAGAGTATTCCTCGAACTCCTCAACAAAATGGAGTCGTTGAAAGACGGAATCACATACTAGTTAAAGTTGCTCGCACAATGCTGATATTCTCAAAGACACCAATGTTTCTATGGGCTGAAGTTATTGTTACTGCATGCTACACTCAAAATCGATCTTTGATACATCCTCTTCACAACAAGACACCTTATGAGCTGGTGCATCTCAAAAAGCCGGATCTCTCTTTTCTTCAAGTGTTTGGTGCCCTGTGCTATCTAACGAACGATAGTGAAGACTTAGGAAAGCTTAAAGCTAAAGTTGATATTGGGGTATTCAATTATTTCATTCATAATTGATAAACACAGTTTTCGGGTGTTTACCAATTGAAAATTTCATATTAATAAAAAAACCCTAAAAGTCTCTCTCACTAGGGGCGAATTCCGGCCACCATCTCCATCATAGTTTCCGGCCTAAATCAACCTCTAAAACGCCTCTCTACCTCTATGGTATGCAATCGTTTTATGTTGTGTATTCCCAGAAGTGGTGTGTTTGTAATTCGTACCTGAATCTATTCGCATGAAACCCTAATAAACGATATCTACTGCCAAGTTTTATTTTTTAGGGTTTCGCATGATAATCGTCTTTTGATTTGCTGTTACAAGTTTATCAATATAAATCTTTAGTCGATTACTTTGGGCATTTGAAACCTATCCCTAACCGTTTGTCCCTTTTGGGTTGTGATCGTTTAGGGTTTCTTCATGAACGAAACCCTAGTTTTAGGGTTTCGTATTATTCAGGTTTGATTGGCTCTTGATGGTGATTTGTTGCTGATCGTTTTACTTAATTATTCAAGTCGGTTTTATCGATTTGATTTCATTGTACGATCTGATGTATTCCTTATGTCGGCTATGGTTTTATTATAAAACCTTTTTGGTTTCTTGGATTCTTGGTCGACTTAGGGATATGTGTGGTGGTGTTCTATGATGCATAACGCTATAACAAAATTCTATTAAGGATTTTATTTACGATCCATATTGTGTGTAAACCCTATTTAGGGTTTTTGATGATTGTTCATGCTCACGCTGCACGTTATCCATATTTTTGGATGGGTCGTTGAGTTTGGGTTCTTACTAGATGGAAGTTTATGTTCGTGGGTTTGAGAGAGATGGACGTCAAGTTTGGGGATCTTGTTCAAAACCCTATTCACATGATCACTGATTTTGCAATCTTATATTTTTGGGGCTGGTGATCGTTTATGTTGTACGTTAGGGTTTGGGAAACCCTATGATTATCCTTAACTGGTCATCATTGTTCATATGATTGGTTTGGATAGTTGATTGCCTATTGGAACGTTAGGGTTTGTGGTGCTCTTTGCTACTGCTGCTAATTCGGTTTGGTAATCAGTTGTGGAAGGGTGCGGCTGCTAATCTATTATAAGTTAAGTTTTTGGGCAAGTTATTCAAAAACCCTTGTATATCACTACCAACGAAGATCTGTTGCTGAATATTTTATTACGTGGTCTACTGTTTGGTATATGCTGCATGGTTCCTAATGATTTAGGAATATCGTATGGTTAGTGGTGTTTTTGTCCATTGAGCTGGATTTTGATGACTTTATTATGATCGCCATGGGTTGATGGATAGAAGTTGCTACTATGGAAGTTGTGATGCTGGATTGTTGTTGCCATTGTTGCTATGATATGGGTGCTTTCCAGAATCGCATGGATGTTGATTGAAGTTCTACGATGAATATGTTTTACTTTAGTGAATCGTGTGTTTAATTCCTACTTTTTGTTCACTTGTATAGTCATTGTAGGTGGTAAGTTTTTTATTATGTAAGTTATAAGAATGGCGTGTCATTCTTATATGAGAGTCTGTAAGTGTCCTAAGGGACTGAGATCAGGGAAGTCACCCTCATCCTTTGTACTTCAATGTTTTTTGGCGTAATATATTTTACCGGGGTGAATTAACCCTTTTACCTTTTTTATATTGGGGTATTCGTCGGATATGCGCCAGATCGAAAAGGGTACCGAATCTACAACAAAAGAACCCGACAAATCATGGAAACAATCCATGTCACATTTGATGAGCTGACAGAGCATACGGCTTCAGGACACACCAGTTCTGGACCCTCGCATAATCTCTTGTCTCCTGGACCAATAAGTTCGGGACTTGTACAGAACTCCAATCATCCCACTCCTTATGTTCCTCTCACGAGTGAAGAATTGATAACGTTATTTGATCCTATGTTTGATGAGTACTTCGAGTCACAGCCATCTAGAACCTTGTTGGGTTTGTCACAGCCTCATGAACCGCTACAGCCGGCTGCTGAACCTAATATTATGGTTGTGAATGCACCTCATGATATAAATGGTCCATCTACATCCATCTCTCTTGATCTGGATGCACCAAAATGTAGCAACACTCAAAATGAATCAAATATACAATCGTATTCTGAACACCAAGGAGTGACATCTGATAACTCATGGGAAGTCAATCCTTTTGCACCACCTGAGGAAGAACCATTTGAAAATGTATTTGCAACGGAATCCTCCAACGAAGCATCTTTCTCAGAAGAGTCAAACAATTCTATATCAGTTCACTATCCTCAACCTCATGAACATCTCAGAAAATGGACAAATGATCACCCCATTGACAACATCATAGGAAATCCCTCGCTACCTGTGTCCACCAGAAAACAACTTGCCACTGATGCCTTGTGGTGCTTCTTCAATTCCGTATTATCCAAAATCGAACCCAAAGACTTCAAGGATGCTCTAACAAAAGTATCTTGGTTCACCGCAATGCAAGAAGAAATCCATGAGTTTGATCGTCTTGATGTATGGGAATTAGTACCACCACCTGAATGCGCAAAGATCATTGCTCTCAAATGGATTTTCAAAGTTAAGCTTGATGAGCATGGTGATGTGTTAAAAAACAAGGCTCGATTTGTTGCGAAAGGATACAGTCAATAAGAGGGTATTGACTTTGAAGAATCGTTTGCACCTGTCGCTCGTATCGAGGCCATTAGAATCTTTCTTGCCAATGCTGCCAGCAATAACATGATTGTTTATCAAATGGATGTTAAGACTGCCTTCCTGAATGAGGACTTAAAAGAGGTGGTTTATGTTACTCAACCAGAAGGTTTCGTGGACCCAGAAAGACCAGATCATGTATATCGCTTAAAGAAGGCACTCTATGGTCTCAAACAGGCTCCGAGAGCTTGGTACGACACACTATCCAAGTTTCTCATTACAAATCGATTTACCAAGGGTGTAGTTGATCCTACCTTGTTCACTAGGAAGACTGGAAACAACCTACTTCACGTTCAAATCTATGTTGGTGATATCATCTTTGCATCGTCTGACTCCAATGAATGTGATCGCTTTGCTGAGGAAATGAGTTCCAAGTTTCAAATGTCTATGATGGGACAAATGTCTTTCTTCTTGGGGTTACAGATCTCACAAAATCCGAGTGGTATCTTTATTAATCAGGCCAAGTATGCTTGTGACATCCTCAAGAAGTTTGGCTTTGATTCAAGTGACACGGTTGATACACCCATGGTTGAAAGATCCAAACTTGATGACGACTCAACTGGAGTATGATTGGATCTCTCAAGTACCTCACAGCAAGTAGGCTAGACCTTCATTTCGCCGTATGCATGTGTGTCAGATATCAATCCAAGCCCACCAAAAAGCACTTGGAAGTAGTCAAGAGAATCTTCCGATATCTCCAAGGGACTATTCACATGGGTCTTTGGTACTCTAAAGACAATGCAATGGCTCTTACGGCCTACTCAGATGCTGATCATGCGGGGTGCCAAGATACTCGCAGAAGTACTTCCGGAGGTGCTCAATTCTTGGGTGAGAAACTTGTCAGCTGGTCTGTCACACCCCCAATTTACCTGACTTGCAGCGGAATGGAATACCTGGGGGTGTCTGTCATAGCACCACAGTTACAGTTACATTGAACGACCTAAAGTGTCGTTTGGAAAATACTGCATTTGATCATTGAAATAATTCAGAGTTTACAAAATGAGGTCCCCAAAATGTGTTGCATGTTCATGAAAAACAAGTCATACTAGATCAAACGTTTACATAAGTGCATGAAATAATGATGAGACGCGTCGACTCCGCGACTCCATGAAAGTCCAAATGCATGTCTCATGAGCTACCTTAATAACCTGAAATACATTGCTAAAACGTCAACACGAATGTTGGTGAATTCCATAGGTTTGTAAAATGTAATGATGTACGGCCACCACAAGTAAAAGTGCAAGATAAAAATCTCATGAAAATTGTACAATAGCCTTAAGCTCATGACACCGAAGCTATGACTGATGAAATTCTATGCCCCTCCCGAATGTTCTGCCGAAACATTCAAATGTAAAAGACATGACATGCATCCGCTTACTGTTGGTATCCACTACCACGGATGGAGGCGTCACCCTCGATAGATCTATCCACTCACTCTCGCTTAGTACTTGAAATTAACGGTTCATGATGATACAGGGGACTTGTCACATGGCAAGGTAACTTAAGCTATGTACATGTTTGAATACTTGGGCTCGTACTGAAATGATTGATGCAATGTATTCCCCCCGTGGGATTTGAAAACAATCAAAATATTGAATTGAAAACGGGGCTATGAAAACTCACCTTAACTGATGAAACTGTGATGAAATGAAATGAATACCAATGAACAATTTGCTGTCGCAACCCAATATGATGGTACCATGAACATGTACTGAGCTGAAAAACAAGGCGCGCACACTAGCCGCAACCTAATATGAATGATGAACGATCTACTTTAGATCATGAAATGATGTTATGAATGTCCATGCACATGTTTCTATACCACTCTACTCTTTGGAAAAACACTTGTGTTATCAAAAATATATAATCCAAGACTTTGGAAAAATATTGCTATTAGAAAATATAAATAGCTAGTTATAATATATATATACTTATATATATAACGTAAGTTTCCATGTTAGCGTTGAAATACTCGGGTTGTAATCCTTGAAATGATGAAAACATACTCATAATAACTAATACTACATTAGTTATAAAGCTCGGTACTTAATAATGCTTCTAGCTCAAAAATGTACTTCGTAGTTTTTGCGCCAAATTTAATAAAAGCTGTCAATTATAAAATGGTTTTAGCCGATATTCAAACGTGTATATCTTTGTCGTTACTTGTCCGTTTTACTTGTTCTTTATATCCACGGTTTCGTCTTAGTATGTAGTAATATATTTTGGAAAGCTCGGCTCCTCCGGGTTACGTCTAAAGTCTCTTTTTGTCCAATGAAAAACGTCCAACAGCATACATTTTCAGAAAAATACTTTTTGTCTACAATCTTGCAAAAATCATAACTCCTTCGTTATAAACTCTTTTTAATCCGTTCTTTCGCCTACGGATTCGTTTTTGAAAGTATTTTCTAAAAATTTTGCCAAAGTTCCCTTGGTGTTTACTGATTTTCCAGATTTTTACAAAACGGAACAGCATGTCTAAAATAGGTTCCAAATCAAGTTTCCAAGGTTAAAAATCAATTTCTACCATCACCAAACCTCTTGTAATCACCACATGGCTAATCTAATCTTACCATACACCTTCTTAGGGTGCCATGGACTCCTAACCAAGTTATTAGAGCAAGGGGATTCATAACTAAAAAGTTAGGGTTTGTATGTTTCTTTTTAGACAAAATAAAGTGTGGTATAACTACTTGTACATGGTTTTTAGCATGATACTTATGAAATACTTGTAAAAATAGGATGATCCATGAAAAAATAAAGATGAAAACTTACTTGATAAAATGAGATGATTATAGGATGATTATGCTTGATGTTCTTGTGTTTTTGTTGCTTGATTCTTGATTAGGCTTGTAAAATGAACAAGTTTTGTGTTTTACTTTATGGAAAGTGATCACTTGAGCTAATTATGGTGGTTTGGTCGTGGGTTGAAGAGAGGATGAAGAGAAAGATGAGTTTTGATCTTAGCTAAAAAGGTATGTTATGATTTAGGAATTTGGTTAATGAAATGATTTCAAGGTTTATTAGTAAAATATTTAGGAATCAATGCACATGGTTAAAGGGTGTGGTCTTGGGCCGGTTTTGGGTGTGAAAAGGAGTAGCCAAAACGGTTTTGATCACTTAGAAAATATAGTGTAATATTAGTTGTAGTTTGGTGTAAGTATTAGTCATAATCGGGTACCGGGTTTAATAGCAATAAATGTTCACAAAGTTAACCGGGATGAAATAAAGTCATAATAATGTTGAAAATATGTTAAAAATATGTTGGGACCATTGTGGAAATATTTAGACATATTCGTCGTGTATAAACCATGTGTTAACGTTTATTTAGAAATCATAATACGTAAAACGTTAAATATACTGAATATAGTAATTTGAAAATCCTAAGAGTGGTATAACATGTAATTGACCTACTGATGATATGCAGACTATCTCCAGTCCGTATGAAATGTCATTACTGATAATGCATGAATTCGCACCTGAACCAATACGGTTACGCGAATTTGAATACCCGTAAACTAAATTTACGATGAAATGTGTAATGCACGTGAATGATGAAATCTTTTCCCGCAATGAATAGTGTTCCGTGAATAGTAAAATTTTTGAATGTTTCTCTGAATGTCAAACTGACACCAAAAATGATGAATAGTAAACTGATGAATAGTGTTTTTCCAAAGTTCGGGAAATGACCTGAAATGGTGAGTTGTGACAGTCTTCCCCTCTAAATGGAACTTCGTCCCGAAGTTCAGTTTATGTTGGTCTCTGAAAACGTATTGGTGAAAAGGTGATGATATTCGAGAATTCCAGCGAACTCTAACGATAGGAATTCGACTCTGTTTCAACTGTTTGACCACACGGTCCATGATTTCTGTTGGTTCTCTTACAAGGTCTGAGATTGTCATTTGGGTTGGATCCCTTCCAATGGAATCATGAGTGACTCATCTGAAAGTCATTTCTGGGGATCTGAAAATGTGAAATATGTTCGTGTAATCCTGTTGTTCTCTGACAATGTTCAAGTCTGACGGCCACTATGCCTTCTCTGTCAAAATATAAATGGTCCAGTGTATATTGGTGTAACTTTCCAAGTTTTCTGAACGATAACATGCCTTTCCTAGGCAGAACTTTTTGCATAACTCTGCAGAACTTGAAGTTTTAATGGTTTACAACTTATTGAACTTGTAACTGATTCTTGACTTGTAGAAAATTTCTGGTTATCTCATGAATGCCTACTGAACTAGTGAGTTGAGCTTTTTCTGAATTTGGCCCATCAATCGATGGTCTGCGCTTCTTAATGTTTTAAATGTGACACTGGTAATATATACTGCTGAATTCTGCCAGAACTCAAGTTTGTATGCTAGTTGGTCGATTCTAAAATGAATCTTAAATAGTCCAATATGCTAAAGGTTCAACCTTTCTTGTTATCCAATTTGTATCATGCCAATCCAAGGCAATGCTTTTAACTTAGTTTGTTCTCCCACTTGAATCTGGATGGTTTGTTATTCAGGATACCCAATCCAAATGATATGTGTTATGTACCAACCTAACTTCTGCCAGTTTCCCGTTGTTGGTGTGATAACTATTGTTGTAAATGAATTTGATTTATGTTGAGTGATTAGTCCAACCATTTACAGGGTCAATCACTCATGCTCTGAGCATACCTTCCTATGTTGGAATTGTTCTCTCGCTCTGACCATCGTTCTGAGGGTGATAGGTGATGTTCACATCTAAATGGGTTTCTGAAGGAAATCCTGAAATGATTACCTGAAGTCCAAGTTGAATCGGTTTCCTTAACAGGAAAAACTGAAATGGGTACAATAAACCTTTGTGACTAATTCCATAACGTTCGGTCCTTCGAACTTGGCGTTATCTGAAGGGATAGAATATAGGTAACAATTTGATTCCTTGTGTTTTGTTCCAACGGATGATAATACATATGTCTTTCTTTGTCTAGTGGGT
The DNA here is from genome assembly GCA_030686995.1 of Artemisia argyi. Classification (NCBI taxonomy): domain Eukaryota; kingdom Viridiplantae; phylum Streptophyta; class Magnoliopsida; order Asterales; family Asteraceae; genus Artemisia; species Artemisia argyi. The sequence continues at coordinate 54,764,463 of CM060704.1, forward strand.
TTGGTCTCCACTACTGAAGTTCGTGATTAATTTGTGATGTCCTTCCTAATTCCTTCATCACATATTCCAAATATTCTTTATTGTCAAGTCACAAATCCTAAATGCATAAGCGATGTTGTAGAGAAGTTGGTTCTGGATATTTGTCTCGCGATTGTGAGTTTTGGTTGAAATCTTTTTCTGAATAAACGAACTTAGAAAAATGGAGCAAATGATTTACTAAGTAATATTTTTCCTGATGATTCAAAATCCAGTAGTTATGAAATAGGAACTGTTTTCAAACATGTTGTGATTAAGACTGCTTACCACAGTTTGATTTTTATGTATATTTCTCATTGTACCATAGTGTTGCTAAAGATTGACCAAAAAGGATCGTACTTGTTCAAAATAGGAATTTCAGAAATCATTTTTCCACAAGGTATGTGATTTATGTAAACGCATCAACTTTATTTAAAAGTGAAAACACTAACAAGGATAAAATGGTAGTATAGAAAATGTTCGCTTAAATGCATAGATGTCTTACATCTAGTTCCTGAGGTTGGATAATGTCTATTGATGGTTATCTGGCATAACTACAAGCATAGGTATTTAGACTAACTTAAGTCCTGAAATTGTTTATCGTTGTAATAGACAAGACGAAGGTATCACTTGATGTTGTGTCGATGAATGTCTATTCTGTTTTCCCATGTAGATGAGGAGATATGTTCTGGCTTGATCCCTTGCTTGGTATGAAGGTGAGGTTATCTGAAATTTCTAGTGTCATAAGGCCTTAGAGGAATCTACCTCGATATTCTTGATTCAAACAATTGTCCTTTGTGAAAACTTACTGCAGGAAAGTTTATGTATGGATGAGGCCATGTTTAAATGAAATGCTCTAAAGTCTCAATTAGAAGCTTGGTTTATTTCTCTTGTGTTGTCCAGCGGACATTTATATTGAGTTCCATCCTGTAGCTCAGTCTAGCTAGTACCCTTAAACGATAGAATTTGACAACTAAGTCAGAGATGGTGATTCGGATAGTCTCGCAGTATCTGAGGATTGTTGTTGAGTTATGAATTCTCTCACTATATGCTTCTAGTCCTGGTTAGTAGTTCTGTAATCCTTTCATTGTTTTTATTGTATAAAGGAACCCTGCATGTAATTGATATGGAAAGTCTCTTCTAGGGAAGTCAATGGGAAAATTCAACTTAATGGCTAAGTGAGTGACAGGTAGGGTAAGTATCCAGGGATAGTTCGGCAAAATGGATGTTTATGAATGAGTTCCTTTGTTTACAAAACTTTTGGATGAAGATTGTTATTAACAATCCTTTGAAAAGGTAATTATTTCCTTCATGGCATAATCCTTCCTGAATTTTACATAGGTGATCAGGCTATGTATAATTGAGGACTAATGATGCGATGTTGGATTTTGTCAAAATATCATAACTTTCCTCAAAAGTTTTAGATGGTGTTCAACGCATTGTTATTAAAATGGTATCCTGATGTTTTGTTTCAAGTAACATGAAAATTGCTTCGCGTAACAATAGTAAATACTTGGTGTAATGACAGAAAAATCAATTTATAGGATGGAAATAAAATAGCTTACTTCAGAAATTTTTCTGTAAAACAATTTCCCCATATGATAGTAAAATAGCTTGAATGGTGTATTGGATACGTGAGTGAATCTTGTCGAATGGTAATAGTCTACTAATTCGTCAAAACGAAATCAACCTAATTCCTGATGAGACAATGCTATAATGTCGTGAAACGATTGAAGTCTGAGAAATTGGGATAGAAAATGGAGTAAGCGAAGGTTATGATTATCACCTAGGTAACAAAGGATAGATACTACATTGGATAGGAAAGTGCTTAATGCCCCTAGGTCATGTCATCGTACCATTTGAGAAATTCCTTTGTGTTTCTAATTCCGCTAAAGGAGGGAGGATATAAGTCTGGTCCAGGGACTTCCTGGTGTCCCTCTGTGTGAAATCAGGTTTGTGGCATCATAAGGTTGGGATAGTCCTGAAGTGGTATCTGAAGTTGCGCATCTATCAAATCTTAGATAATGTAGGTTCTGAACCATTCCTGAAGAATCTGCGGATGTTTCTGTTGAGTCCGTGTTATTGGTATTATCTACTAGATGTCATCTAGTTCATGGCAAGTGGGAATGGAAAAGGAAATGACAATGATGGTACTAGTGAATGGAATACTACCCTCTTTCGTGCTACCTCGCGACATCCAAAAGGTAAAACTAAAGTACACACTGTGGGAAGGCCGATAGTGTAATAAGTAACTGATGGTGGTGATAGTACCTGAGTAGTAAGTGCCCTACTAGTGATGGAAAGAAAACACACTATCTTCCTCGCAATAACCATCCTAATAAGTCCATTTAGATTAAGTCTGAATACACTACCAAAAGGCATTCTATGTATGGGCTGAATGATAGGAAAACCCTGTTCCTATGGCAAATCAATAGTACTAATGGTGGTGTAAGTGCAACTGATGGTATAATGGTAGTGGAAGATGACAAGGCATCTTCAATGTCAGAATCCGATAAAAGGATGTCAGGGTGAGTATCTGAAGACATGTCACTTGTGAGCCAGGTCAATAAAATGATATACATATACGGATATGAGTATAAATAACTCGCATAGGGTATGTATGAAACAACATGTATCATGATTATGCACTTATGATGAAATGATGAGATGCTATGATGATGCGGTTATAGTCTAGGGTCCAAGATACATCCTAGTTCGCTATAACCTTAGCTCTGATGCCAATCTGTCACACCCCCAATTTACCTGACTTGCAGCGGAATGGAATACCTGGGGGTGTCTGTCATAGCACCACAGTTACAGTTACATTGAACGACCTAAAGTGTCGTTTGGAAAATACTGCATTTGATCATTGAAATAATTCAGAGTTTACAAAATGAGGTCCCCAAAATGTGTTGCATGTTCATGAAAAACAAGTCATACTAGATCAAACGTTTACATAAGTGCATGAAATAATGATGAGACGCGTCGACTCCGCGACTCCATGAAAGTCCAAATGCATGTCTCATGAGCTACCTTAATAACCTGAAATACATTGCTAAAACGTCAACACGAATGTTGGTGAATTCCATAGGTTTGTAAAATGTAATGATGTACGGCCACCACAAGTAAAAGTGCAAGATAAAAATCTCATGAAAATTGTACAATAGCCTTAAGCTCATGACACCGAAGCTATGACTGATGAAATTCTATGCCCGTCCCGAATGTTCTGCCGAAACATTCAAATGTAAAAGACATGACATGCATCCACTTACTGTTGGTATCCACTACCACGGATGGAGGCGTCACCCTCGATAGATCTATCCACTCACTCTCGCTTAGTACTTGAAATTAACGGTTCATGATGATACAGGGGACTTGTCACATGGCAAGGTAACTTAAGCTATGTACATGTTTGAATACTTGGGCTCGTACTGAAATGATTGATGCAATGTATTCCCCCCGTGGGATTTGAAAACAATCAAAATGTTGAATTGAAAACGGGGCTATGAAAACTCACCTTAACTGATGAAACTGTGATGAAATGAAATGAATACCAATGAACAATTTGCTGTCGCAACCCAATATGATGGTACCATGAACATGTACTGAGCTGAAAAACAAGGCGCGCATACTAGCCGCAACCTAATATGAATGATGAACGATCTACTTTAGATCATGAAATGATGTTATGAATGTCCATGCACATGTTTCTATACCACTCTACTCTTTGGAAAAACACTTGTGTTATCAAAAATATATAATCCAAGACTTTGGAAAAATATTGCTATTAGAAAATATAAATAGCTAGTTATAATATATATATACTTATATATATAACGTAAGTTTCCATGTTAGCGTTGAAATACTCGGGTTGTAATCCTTGAAATGATGAAAACATACTCATAATAACTAATACTACATTAGTTATAAAGCTCGGTACTTAATAATGCTTCTAGCTCAAAAATGTACTTCGTAGTTTTTGCGCCAAATTTAATAAAAGCTGTCAATTATAAAATGGTTTTAGCCGATATTCAAACGTGTATATCTTTGTCGTTACTTGTCCGTTTTACTTGTTCTTTATATCCACGGTTTCGTCTTAGTATGTAGTAATATATTTTGGAAAGCTCGGCTCCTCCGGGTTACGTCTAAAGTCTCTTTTTGTCCAATGAAAAACGTCCAACAGCATACATTTTCAGAAAAATACTTTTCGTCTACAATCTTGCAAAAATCATAACTCCTTCGTTATAAACTCTTTTTAATCCGTTCTTTCGCCTACGGATTCATTTTTGAAAGTATTTTCTAAAAATTTTGCCAAAGTTCCCTTGGTGTTTACTGATTTTCCAGATTTTTACAAAACGGAACAGCATGTCTAAAATAGGTTCCAAATCAAGTTTCCAAGGTTAAAAATCAATTTCTACCATCACCAAACCTCTTGTAATCACCACATGGCTAATCTAATCTTACCATACACCTTCTTAGGGTGCCATGGACTCCTAACCAAGTTATAGCAAGGGGATTCATAACTAAAAAGTTAGGGTTTGTATGTTTCTTTTTAGACAAAATAAAGTGTGGTATAACTACTTGTACATGGTTTTTAGCATGATACTTATGAAATACTTGTAAAAATAGGATGATCCATGAAAAAATAAAGATGAAAACTTACTTGATAAAATGAGATGATTATAGGATGATTATGCTTGATGTTCTTGTGTTTTTGTTGCTTGATTCTTGATTAGGCTTGTAAAATGAACAAGTTTTGTGTTTTACTTTATGGAAAGTGATCACTTGAGCTAATTATGGTGGTTTGGTCGTGGGTTGAAGAGAGGATGAAGAGAAAGATGAGTTTTGATCTTAGCTAAAAAGGTATGTTATGATTTAGGAATTTGGTTAATGAAATGATTTCAAGGTTTATTAGTAAAATATTTAGGAATCAATGCACATGGTTAAAGGGTGTGGTCTTGGGCCGGTTTTGGGTGTGAAAAGGAGTAGCCAAAACGGTTTTGATCACTTAGAAAATATAGTGTAATATTAGTTGTAGTTTGGTGTAAGTATTAGTCATAATCGGGTACCGGGTTTAATAGCAATAAATGTTCACAAAGTTAACCGGGATGAAATAAAGTCATAATAATGTTGAAAATATGTTAAAAATATGTTGGGACCATTGTGGGAATATTTAGATATATTCGTCGTGTATAAACCATGTGTTAACGTTTATTTAGAAATCATAATACGTAAAACGTTAAATATACTGAATATAGTAATTTGAAAATCCTAAGAGTGGTATAACATGTAATTGACCTACTGATGATATGCAGACTATCTCCAGTCCGTATGAAATGTCATTACTGATAATGCATGAATTCGCACCTGAACCAATACGGTTACGCGAATTTGAATACCCGTAAACTAAATTTACGATGAAATGTGTAATGCACGTGAATGATGAAATCTTTTCCCGCAATGAATAGTGTTCCGTGAATAGTAAAATTTTTGAATGCTTCTCTGAATGTCAAACTGACACCAAAAATGATGAATAGTAAACTGATGAATAGTGTTTTTCCAAAGTTCGGGAAATGACCTGAAATGACCTGAAATGGTGAGTTGTGACATGGTCATCCAAAAAGCAGATGTGCACTTCGATATCATCCACAGAAGCTGAATATATAGCCATGTCCTCGTGCTGTGCTCAAATTTTGTGGATGAGATCACAACTATCAAATTATGGGTATGACTTCAACAAAATCCCAATGTATTGTGATAACAAAAGTGCCATTGCCCTGTGTTGCAACAATGTCCAGCACTCTAGAGCCAAGCATATTGACATTCGTCATCACTTCATCAGAGAACAAGTGGAGAAAGGGATAGTGGAACTCTACTTTGTGAGGACAGAGTTTCAGCTAGCAGATATATTCACTAAGGCTCTTTCAAGAGAAAGATTTCAGTTCATTCTTCCACGACTTGGGATGAAGAGCCTCACTCCAGAAACTCTTAAGTCACTCTAGGAAGAGAATGATGATTGAAGGATGGGCTTCACATATCCTTTGTACATAACTTAAAACAAAAAGAAAATAGAAAAATATAAAACCTATAAAAACCATAAAAATCTGAAAAATCATTAAAATCCAAAAAATATTCTTCTTACGACATGTCTCTTGTGTAATAAATATTATGTACGTATCTAGAAATGTCATTCAATAATGACACAGAATCATACATATGCTTGAGCAAGAGTTTTTCGATTTTAAATAAAGTTTTTTACTAAAACATGTCGTATCTCAAAAACATTCTTGAAATTATGGCTTGTAGTCATTTCAGGCTGCAACCCGGACTTAAAAAATATGGCTTGCTATTACTTCAGATAGCAACCCGTTTTTCAAAATGGGGAAAACACGTCGCCAAAAAGACGGTTGTTCCTTTTACCGGGTGAAGTTCATCCGGGCATGGATTACTTTACATCCGTGCACCCTCGATCTAATGTACGCTTCAGTGCATTATTTCTTGATAAAGAAGAGAAATCTTCTTTTTATCGCCAAATACTTTCCCTTCTATGATTTTTCCGGTAAGTATTTGTGCAAAACTTAGTGGTACCATGAGATTTTGTTTGGAAATCAATTTGAACTAAATTTTGATAAAATTTTTCACTCAATCCATGACTTTAAGGGGGCGTTTGGTTGGAGTAAATTGAAGGAAATTGGTAGGATTTGAATGTGAAATTGCTCCAATTTGCTTGTTTGGTTCACATTAAAGATGTGGGCCCAAGGGAATTTAATGTATGATTAAAGCTAAAAGTGGGGTAAAAGTGGGGCATTTTAATTTCTTTCCACTAGAGAAGCATTTTAATTTGCTTAAAATTTTAATTTGCCTCATTTGTATATCTTGAACCAAACGCACCCTAAATATTTTATGAAAATATTTCAGTTTTAAAATCCGTCATTGATTGTGGGGGAGAGTGATTTCTCAAAATTTTATGTATCGTCAAAACTCTCCACACTTTGTACAAAAACCTTGCAATAAAACAATTTTTGATGGTTATGTGTCAGAAGGAGAAAAATTTCAAAGAGTTTTCGTTAAAATTTCAAATATTTTGTAAACTCATCAAATCTGACACATAACAATCTCCCTCACAGATTGAGGGGGAGCAAGAAAAAGGTTCCTTTTATCAGAAAATATTAAAACTGGCTGTATTTCTTTCCCAAAAGCTTTCTAACTTATTTAAATCAATTGAGATCCAAAATCTCGAAATATTTGAAATTTTTGATCGGGGGAGAGAATGTGATTTAAATATGAAATCTGATAATCAAAAGTGATCTTTTGGACTCAATAAATAGGCTCCCACATATGTGCTAAACACTTTCGAATATCGATGCACATATTGAGGGGGAGCAAAAGGTGTTTGTGGAAGTTATACCAAAGACTGACCATTTATCTTTATGCATGGAGTTATAAGGATGGATAAGGTTAGGTATGAGTTCCCATGATCCACCAGAACCGGAAGGATCTTCCAAGGGACAATCCTCTAGATAGATTGTAAGTCCTTAGGAATGATTGAAAAAAAAAGGAGTAAAGTGAGAAAGGGAAGAGTGCGGACTGAGATAGAGCTAGGACTGGAACAAACCCAACAAGGTTCTAGTGGTGAAGTTTCGGTAAGCACTGAAGGGGTTGAAGAATGAAAAAGAAATGAAATGTGAAAAGGGTGAAAAGAAATAGCCCTCCAAATATTCAACCTTAGGGCAGAAACCGGGTTCAACTTCATATGCTACTAGTAGTTACTAAGGTAACACTGGTATTGAAGACAAGACGTCATGGACCCAGTGACGCACTGCACTAAAATTCCCAACCACTCAAGTTCTCTTAAAAGAGCTTGTTTCATTCTCACGGGGAACCCTGTACAATGTATCGACCGCTCATTGCGAGCTATGTTGATACCTAAACAGGAGACGCCTCCCCAGTCTCCAGGAGCAGATCAAAACACACTATTGAGTCTAGAGCCATGAGATCATCCATAAATCTCGATAGGACACACTTCCAAATATGCTTATTGTTTCACACAATGTGGAAAATAAGATAAAATATTTAGAGTCCTACGCATTATCCTTGTGGTATTGCCAGAACATCCGAGTGAACATCTTTCAAGCTCTTGGTAGGTGACATGTGAGATCCATCTTGGATCAATGATCAAGTGACAACTGGAAAGCAACAATGGTGCAATTCAACATTGAATCAAACTTGTTCTAGGATATGGATTGACGGATACTTTTGCAAAAACCTTTCAATGTGCTCACAACTAATTTTCGAGCACATTGATTGTGTAAAACCTTTCAAACAAAAGTATTTTTTATGGAAATATGATTCAATGCTTAAAACTCTCGTCGTGTCTCAAAAATGTTTATCATACGACACGCGAGTGATTTCTATAAATCAATTTCTCATCAATCCGTGAATATTTATTCGCCGATTCACTCTATCGTGCTGTCTGCTTTGAGACGTTCCGGTATGAGAACATGCTAAGTATGAAGATTCCGAAGTGGATTCTTTGGAAAATTCATTACTACAAGCTGGAAATTCCTGTCAAGGAGAGTCTTCTTTAAAAGAGACTCTACCTGATCACAGGTCGGTTTTCACAAAACCAGAGGGTAGTCTGTCCTCGAAGAACGAATGACAAAGCCATATTCGTTCTCTATCTTTATTGCTAACTGTTTTATTTCAGGGACACATATAAAGATGGCATTGATGGCTCCGATTTCCAGCCGAATTGGGTCAATCCATACCTCATGCTCACACATCCTCCTCACTATCAATGATGAAGAGAGACTTACTACAATGAATGTTGAGAGACTACCAACAACGTTTATGCAACTCTGATGAAAATTCTCCTGATCCGCAACTCTGATGTAAAGTCTCCTGATCCAGAAGTGTGTGAGCATGAAGGTCCTAAAGTCACTACGTCACATGAAGGCGATACTACTGTGGATGAGCTTGGAGATTTACTGTAGCTGATGATCTCAAAGAAACTCAAAGATCACACATCACAAAGGAATCCAAATCACAAGTTCATTGCTTGAAGTACAAAGTGTGATGAAAAGTGAAGAATCAGAACCTACGAGCTATTAAGACTAAAGAATGCTTGAAGATCAAAGAGCTTAATTTCCAAGGTGACCTCGCTTAGGGGGAGATTGTCAGGAATAGATTCCTGTAAAAGACTCAGTCACCTAATATTGTAATAGCATTAAGTTAGCTTGTAGTTAGTTTAGTTATTAGTTAGAATTAGTTTAAGTATGATGAGGCGAAAAATGAACCGTTTTTAAGGGGTCATTTAAGCTCGAATTCGAATTTACTTGATCAAATATTGCCCTAAATCGTTCCTTTTGTCATTTTAGGTACTTTTGGAGTGAAATCTTGAAAAGGAAACATTTTGGACATTTTTGGAGCATAAAAGTGAAGAAAACGGCAAAGTCTTAATTTTCCTTGCTGGGAACAGAACCTGACGGCGTCACATATTCCTTAATGATGGCATCAAGAGTAATACAAGAGGTGGAAGTGGATGATACACGTGACGATCCAGAAAGTTTTGTACATAGGAGATGACGGCGTCACCTAAGGCCGTCATGGTCCAAGTATTAGTGACGGCCCAGAACAAAATCACACATGACGGCGTCAAAAGTGGATCTAGGCAATCCGATTTCATTATGGGCGGCGAGTTGACGGCGTCACATGTTTACACATGACGCTGTCACCCTGTATTATCTATATATAGTTTTCTAAATTTCATTCATTATTGTGCAACTTTGAGGGAAAAGCCCTAGGACGAATTTTTTACAGCTTTTTCAAGGGTTTCAACCCTTTGAACTTTTCATGTCAATTTGAGATAAGTACTCTTTCAATTCAATCAATATGTCTATGTGTTGCTTGAATATATCTTGCACTTGTCTTCAATTTAAAATGCTCGGCTAGATCTCCTTTGTGTTTGCTTAGATGTAGTGAAACCTAGATGTTAATTATGGGTTGATTGTTTGTTTATAGTTGTTACGGATGATTGTATTCGATGTTAGGCTTAAGAAAATTGGCAGACTTCCATTGGTAACATGCTTGAACGTCTTAAGAAACATGATCAGAGGTGTACTATTATTTTTGGTTGTATTTAATGCGTAGGAGAATTCTAATGATCCCATGTTAGGAGCTTCTAACGGCTCGACATAGGAGTGAAGTAGGATCCTATAGAGTTAGGGAATATTGTACACGGCCCTGCGACTAGTATTAAGGAATATGACCCGTCATCCATGCAATTGTAACAAGCTATCAACCTGTAAAAGATATCTAGGGAGTAATGAAAGCTAAGTAAACACAACTTTCCTCATCATTGTTTACACCACAATAGTATAATTAGTTTAATTTTCATTTCTGTCATTTTATTTTGATTGCATCTTAGTTAATTGGGTTAGTTGGCTAGCAACTAATTCCGCCTACTCTTCCAAAAACCCGAGATTTTATTGCTTTTATAAAACATAAAAAAATACAAAAAGAATCATCCCTCATCTCTAGACCTTGTTTTTAGACTTTCTAATCCTAGCGACAGTATTCCTGAGTTGAACGATCAATCCCCCGGTACTTGTCACTATACTATACTACAACGATCAGGTACACTGCCTGGTGGGGGTTGTAAGCTTCTCGAGATCCCTAGAGAGGTAAAGCCTGGTGCGATTCCCACGTATCAAGTTTTTGGCGCCCCAGCCCGGGGAATAGTTATTGTCTAGGTTAGGATTTCTTTTTATTAGGTCTACTTGCTAGATTCCTTTCTAGTAAGATTTTATTTTTATTCTTAGGTTTTCTTTAGTCTATCTCATTTCTTCGTGTCTTTGTTCGTAATCTTTACCATCCGACATCATGGAAGGTGGTAACATCTTTGAACCCATCAACCCACCACAACAAAACCACCCACAAAACCCACCGCTAGCAAACCAACCTCTTAGGCCCCAAACCTTAGGAGAGTATTCCCGTCCTAGCCACCAAGGCTATCAAAACACTATTGAGCTCACTCAAGGAGCCAATGTGTCCCCCTTGCGATCCGACACCATCCGGTTGGTGCAAAGCGGATGTGCATTCCATGGACTTCGTTCCGAAGATCCTAATCAACATCTCAAGGATTTTCTTAAAATCGTAGATTCCATAGACCTTGATGTTGTAACTAGAGAGTCAACACGATTGCGCCTATTCCAATTCTCTCTACGTGATCAAGCTAGTCAATGGCTTGAACGTTTACCCGCGGGATCCATCACCTCATGGGATGATCTCACCACTCGTTTCCTTGCTCAATTTTTCCCACCGAGGAGAACTACCAAACTTAGAAATGATATCTTGATGTTCCAACAACGTCAAGGTGAAACTCTATATGAAGCATGGACTCGTGTCAAGGACTTACTCGAAAAAGTCCCTCATCATGGCATAGATCTTTGGCTCCAAGTCTAAATCTTCTATGACCATATCGATCTCTCCACAAGGCAAACCATTGACCAATCAGCCGGTGGCAAGCTACGTGATCTTAGTGCGGAAGAGTCATGGGAACTCATAGAAGATCTTGCTCTCTATGACAATGAAAGTTGGAATGATCCCCGTGAATTGAAAAAAACGGTCAAGGCAATATCTTTGCCTTCGAACAATTCTAGCACTCCCGAAATCTTACGAAGCTCCTAAGCCTTCAAGCCAAGTGAACAAAATCACTTCTTCATGCGAATTATGTAGTGGTCCCCATGACACTCGTGATTGCGTGGAACTCCCCGGACAAGCTTTTGCGGACTACGCATCCTCGCGTACCGACGAAGTGGGAGACAAGTGGTACACTTTCAAACCCGAGCCAAACCCTTACGGTGATTCCTACAACCCTTCTTGGAAAAATCACCCGAACCTTAGGTGGAAACAAAACCAAAATATGCCCCAAAACAATTATTCCAATCCACCTAATCGTTACCAACCAAACGGTCCACCCTCTAACCGTACTTTCAACAACAATCCTTGCAACAACTATGGTAGTACCAACAATCTTGAAGGATTGATGTCCAAGTTTATGACATCTCAAGAAGCTCGCATAGCTAAGTTTGAAACTGAATTTAAGCAACAACAAACGGAGATGACCAATAAGATTGACAACTTGTTGAGAGCCCTCAACAACCAAGTGCTAACTACACCTAGGAAGGACACTAGGGACACTAATAGCGGAATCCAAATTAAGGACCCCTCGTCATCCAAACACATCCACTTTGTCAATGTTGTCACCATTAAGCCAAAAGATAAGGATATAGAAGAAAGTGACAAGGATGAAGTTGGAATAGAGACCGAGACTAGGGATGAGATTAAGGAAGTTGGGGTTAATAAGGGAGAAAAGTTAGAGGAAGTAGAAAACGTAGAAGAGTACTTTGATAAGTTGCCCACCAAGGAAGAACGGGAATATCATAAGGATTTATTCGATGATCCCGAGACACCATGTATCCTTGGTTCACCCCTTATTAAAGTAGGTGATCCCTCTAACATCAACATACCAAGCAACATTGGGCATATGCATATATGGAAAGCTTATATCGATCCTAGGTCTCCTATAAACATCATGACTAGGACCTATTATAATTGGGTAATGAAGAAGCAACTTGGGTATAGGATGATGCCTAACAAAAATTTGATGAGCAATTTTGTAGGAAGAGTGAAAGGATTGCATGTATTTGTAGGAAACTTCACTTATGTTATAGACTTTGTAATAGTGGAGGATACTCGTCCGGTAATAGATGATTGCCTAAGTCAAGTAGTGTTCGGAAAACTGTTTGTTGAGGCCTCTAAGATGAGTTATGACCCGACCCTAGGGATAGTTAGATTCAAGGAAGAGAACGATTAGATTGCTTACCAAATGCCCTATAAGATTGAACAATACCGCCTTCTATCAAACATAGAAAAGGAACACAAGCAAGCGGTTTACTATAGGAATGATGAGGATAGACGTAGAGGAGTAGAGTATGTCATGAATAGAATAATTGGTTTCTACAAGGAATGTTTGCTACTAGGTCTGGAATACAAAACTAAGATTGGAGATGACCTAGAGAATGAGACCAATGATGAGGTCACGTAATAGCCCATGACCTTGAGTCTAGCTACAAGACTCGTAAATAAAGAAAAGCGCTTCTTGGGAGGCAACCCATGTTTTGTGTAATTTTTATTTGTTTGATTGTTATTTGCTTCCGTATGCATGCTTTATTTTTATTGTTGGTAGATCATGTTTCAAAACTAAATTGTGAAAATGCTTTATTTTGTCGTTTAACTTCGTCTTAACTTCATATAAAGGTATTTTGCAAAAGCTAAGTGTAAGGGGAAACCCCAAATTTGTTTTTAAGAACGAAATTGATCATGATTCTCCACAATATTAAAAGAACATGTGTATTTGTATTTGTTAGAGTCAAATGCTTGTATCGAGTCATAATGATGTTTTGCAGAATTTTCCAGGAAGTAGGACATAAGTTTTTCCAGAAATTTTCCAGAAATTTAACGAAAAGATTTCTGCAGGTCACTTCTGACGGCGTCAGAAGTTAACTCCTGACGGCGTCATGTGTAAAATTCTGGAAATTTTGCGAGTTTTGTTTTTCTAACGGAGTCTTAAGGTTTTTGTTAATTCTTTAGTTTTATAAACTCCAGGAAATCTGCAAACATTCATTCCACAAGCATTATATCTTAATTTGCTTTCTAGGACTTGTTGGTATATATAGATTGCCGTTGATATTACGCGAGGTTGCCTTGTTTGTTTTCTCAGGTTTAACAGGTTATGTATGACAAGAAGATGATTTATTTTTTCTGGAAGGGAAGCTTTGAATGTTCATTTTCTTGGAGGAAGATCTAACCTTGTTAACACACTATCCACACCGAACGAATCAATGGAGTATTTGCTTTCATTCTTTTACCTATTTCACTTTTACATTCTTTAATTGAACATTGGGGACAATGTTTATCCTAAGTGTAAGGGGAAGGTAAATGATGATACCTTATAGGATACAATTGCACTTGAGTTTGTTTGTTTGATGGTAGGTGTGTAAAAAAACTAAGAGAAATACTTGTTAGTGTAATTTTAGCGCCAAATTTAAAATTTTTTACAACATTTAGGAGTGAAACTTTAGCCTTAGCAAGCGTCTCATGGATAGGAGTTGTATTACTAGCACAAAACCGTACAATTCAGAAAAATTTTCCACCCAAATATGTAAGGTTCGCCTTTAGATTTGATAGGAAAAGCATTCACTATTAGTGCTTATGAGTGTACCGGTAGCATTTAGATTCTAGAACTTGCATTAGTGATGCATCCCGAGACCGCTAGTGAGATTACATTCGTGTAGTAGGATTTACTACATGATAAGAGGCATTAGGATCACCCTTGTGTTAAACCCGTATCATAATTACTTGACAATTTAAGTCATATTACTTGGCTAGTAAAGTCAACTAATTTTTCTCACACCTTAGCGTTGTACTCATTTTTAGTACACGAAAACCCTAGTACACCCCTCCGAGCCTATCTTTTCGTTTCTAACTTTAAGCATCTTGCTTAAAGGAAGAATTTGTTACAACCCACCTAAATGTACAACCAAATCGCCTTAGCCTTCCGTGTATGCACTAATCTTTAGTGCATTATTGTTATTTGTTTAAACCCTTAGTTAATTATCTAATTGATTACATGGTTACTAAGTCGAGTCATATCTTGTACATATTGTTTTGGGACGATTGGGACTCATGGGTAAAGTACTTGTGTTATGGAGTAATGGGGAAGAACATCATATATTACCCCCATATGTGCGTTAATCTTAAAAAGTACTCCAAGTGTTTTGATTATCTTGATTCGAGTCATTAGATTAGTTTATTGTAAAGTATGTAAAAATTCAAGTGTAAGGGGAATGTACATTCCCTATGATTTATTATTTTGGATGGTAGGTTAAGAATGTATGCAAAAGAAAAAAAAATCGAGAAAATTAAGAAAAAGAAAAAAAAATAGAAAAAGAGAAAAGAGAAAAACATACGGACTACCATTCCGTTTCATTCTATGTTTCTTTTATGTTTTTTGTTAGTTTTGATTCATTAGCTTAAGTCGAGTCAAGTCTTGGCTTAGCAATGCCATATTGTACATGTAATTAACCAAGATGATTAACTAGCCACCAGTAAATATTGCCTTTATCCAACAAAACCGTGTATTCTATATCCCTACACCTAACGTTATAACCCTTTGAAAGACCTCTTTGATAGTTTATCCTAGGTGCTTACGCCAAGTGGTGGAGGTTTGATCTTTTCCCAAGCCTATGGTAATCTATTTTGCTATGACAGGTAGTGAGAGATGTTTTCCATTTCCATATTGTGATATATACTTTATTAAACCAGAGAGATGTGAGTATCTAAACACTATTTGTGAGGTGCTAGTGTATGACCTCCGTGCTTGTCTTTGGTCTTTAGTGGAATGATTATTTGTTGTAATTACTTTTATGTTAGTGTTAAATGACCCCTAACTTGTATTTTAATTAGAATAAAAGCGCATTTGCTTGAGGACAAGCAAATCTCAAGTGTAAAGGTATTTGATGAGGCGAAAAATGAACCGTTTTTAAGGGGTCATTTAAGCCCGAATTCGAATTTATTTGATCAAATATTGCCCTAAATTGTTCCTTTTGTCATTTTAGGTACTTTTGGAGTGAAATCTAGAAAAGGAAGCATTTTGGACGTTTTTGGAGCATAAAAGTGAAGAAAACGGCAAAGACTTAATTTTCCTTGCTGGGAACAGTACCTGACGGCGTCACATATTCCTTAATGACGGCGTCAAGAGTAATACAAGAGGTGGAAGTGGATGATACACGTGACGATCCAGAAAGGTTTGTACATAGGAGATGACGGCGTCACCCAAGGCCGTCATGGTCCAAGTATTAGTGACGGCCCAGAACAAAATCACACATGACGGCGTCAAAAGTGGATCTAGGCAATCCGATTTCATTATGGGCGGCGAGTTGACGGCGTCACATGTTTACACATGACGCCGTCACCCTGTATTATCTATATATAGTTTTTTAAATTTCATTCATTAGTGTGCAACTTTGAGGGAAAAACCCTAGGACGAATTTTTTCCAGCTTTTTCAAGGGTTTCAACCCTTTGAACTTTTCATGTCAATTTGAGATAAGTACTCTTTCAATTCAATCAATATGTCTATGTGTTGCTTGAATAAATCTTACACTTGTCTTCAATTTAACATGCTCGGCTAGATCTCCTTTGTGTTTGCTTAGATGTAGTGAAACCTAGATGTTAATTATGGGTTGATTGTTTGTTTATAGTTGTTACGGATGATTGTATTCGATGTTAGGCTTAAGAAAACTGGCAGACTTCCATTGGTAACATGCTTGAACGTCTTAAGAAACATGATCAGATGTGTACTATGATTTTTGGTTGTATTTAATGCATAGGAGAATTCTAATGATCCCATGTTAGGAGCTTTTAACAGCTCGACATAGGAGTGAAGTAGGATCCTATAGAGTTAGGGAATATTGTACACGGCCCTGCGACTAGTATTAAGGAATATGACCCTTCATCCATGCAATTGTAACAAGCTATCAACCTGTAAAAGATATCTAGGGAGTAATGAAACCTAAGTAAACACAACTTTCCCCATCATTGTTTACACCACAATAGTATAATTAGTTTAATTTTCATTTCTGTCATTTTATTTTGATTGCATCTTAGTTAATTGGGTTAGTTGGCTAGCAACTAATTCCGTCCACTCTTCCAAAAACCCGAGATTTTATTGCTTTTATAAAACATAAAAAAATACAAAAAGAATCATCCCTCATCTCTAGACCTAGTTTTTAGACTTTCTAATCCTAGCGACACTATTCATGAGTTGAACGATCAATCCACCGGTACTTGTCACTATACTATACTACAACGATCAGGTACACTGCCTAGTGGGGGTTGTAAGCTTCTCGAGATCCCTCGAGAGGTAAAGCCTGGTGCGATTCCCACGTATCAAAGTAACATCGTGGAAGAAGGGCGGGTCTTTACCCACTGTATGCCTGATCCACAGCCTGGGTGTGGGCGTTTTTATTCTTTTTATAAATACCCTCTCCCACCAAGGGAGAGGGTTGGACCTTTCTCATTTTATCTAATCTAACATATCATTTTCTCTCTCAAGGTTCCTAGTTTTCTTTCTTCTTCCTTTTCTCTTAAACCATACGCCACCCTAATCACATGTACCATCATGTTTGAGACTTAGTTACTATCCTACAAAAGGTCAAAAGACCCGGTAAATATATTACTCCAAAAAAGCGTTTAAGTTCAAAGGATATGGGTGAGTCCCATATCTCAGCCCGTTACATAGGCGAAAAACTTACATAACAAGATACATCCTATTTTCTAAAAAGAAAACATACCACTACTCAAAAGATAACAAAAGACAATGACAAAATAAAATAACTTCCTAAGACCTTGAAGCTTAGTGCCATTCCTATGTAGATATAGCTTTTTCAATAGACTTACCTGCTTATCTAGTTATCATTCCTATGTAGATATAGTTTTTTCAAGAACACGTGTGCATTGGTTCAACATACAAAAAGAGACTGTGTGTGTGTGTGATGAGGCGAAAAATGATCCGTTTTTAGGGGGTCATTTAAGCCCGAATCCGACTTTATTTGATCAAATATTGCCCTAAATCGTTCCTTTTGTGATTTTAGGTGTTTGGAGAGTGAATTCTGGAAAAGAAGCTATTTTGGACGTTTTTGGAGCATAAAAGTGAAGAAAACGGCTAAGTACCAGATTTGCATGCTGAAAATACAAGGTGACGGCGTCAAGACCATCAGCTTGACGGCGTCAGACATGAAGAATTAAACTCCGAAGGTGGTGACGGCGTCAGACGGACTCGTGACGGCGTCAAAGTGGCAAAATTAATATACCGTGGGTGGTGACGGCGTCACATAGGCCGTCATAAGTGGATCAAGGCCGTCCGAGGAAGTATATGGCGGCGAGGTGATGGCGTCAGAAGTTACTCTTGACACCGTCAGACTGTTTTTCCTATATATAGTTTTCTAGTTTTTTCATTAAAAGGAGAGAAGTTTTGGTGAAACCCTAAAGACGATTTTGGTGCCTCTTTTACAGGTTTTTCAAGGGTTCCAAACCCTTGAGACCTTGCATTGTAATTGAGATAAGTGTATTTTCAATTCAATCAATATGTCTATGTGTTGGTTGTTTATCTCTTGTTCTTGTCTCAATTCTACTATGCTAGGCTAGATCTCTCTTGTGTTTGCTTAGATCTAATGAAACCTAGATGTTGATTATGTGTTGATTACTTGTCTATTCTTGTTTTGAATGAATGATTTATATGTTAGGCTTAAGAAAACTGGCAGATCTCCAAATGGTAACATGCTTGAACGTCTTAAGAAACATGAACCGAGGCGTACTAGGTCTTTATTGGTTGTATTTAATGCATGAGCCACTGTTTACAATCCCTATAGTTGTGCTGGGTCATGGTGTAGGAGGAGATAAGAGCTCATAGAGTTGGGGAGTTATGTATGCCACCCCACGAATGGTATTAAGGAATACAATCCGTCATTCATACAAGTGTAACAAGTAATTAACATGTAAAAGATATCTAGGGAGTAGTGAAGTCTAAGTAAACACAATTTCTCCAATTACTGCTCACAACCTTAGTTTAATTAGTTTAATTTCATTTTCATTATTTTAATAGCTTTGGGTTAGTTGAATAGCAACTAATTCCGCCCACTCCTTCAAAACCCGAGATTTTAATTGCTTTCATAAAAATCTAAAAACACAAAAATAATCATCTCTCACCTCTAGAACTATTAATTAGGTTTTCTAATCCTAGCGACACTATTCCTAAGCTGAACGATCAATTCCCCGGTATTTGTCACTATACTATACTACAACGATCAGGTACACTGCCTGGTGGGGGTTGTAAGCTTCTCGAGATCCCTCGAGAGGTAAAGCAAGGTGCGATTCCCACGCATCAAGTTTTTGGCGCCGCAGCCCGGGGAATAGTTATTGTCTAGGTTAGGATTTCTTTTTATTAGGTCTACTTGCTAGATTCCTTTCTAGTAAGATTTTTATTTTTATTTTTAGGTCTTCTTTAGTCTATCTTATTTCTTCGTGCCTTTGTTTGTAACTCTTCACCATTCACCATCATGGCAACCAACGAAGTCTCCAACCTTAGGATCACTAGAAGTCGTAGCACCACTAAAGACCTCGTCTTGCCTTATGCAGAACCCGAAAGAGAAATGTGTAGGTTAAGACGAACTCACTCAACACCTGAACCATCCAGCATTGCTATCGACTTTGATGCACCTCTCTCCGAAGAAAATTCAGAGAATCACATCACAACCCCGAGCTCCCAAAATGAGACGAATACTCCTATAATACCTCCTCCTAAGCGTCTCAAGGATTACTCTTCCCCAACTCCTCGTGGGTTTTCCAATGCCATTGTTTACCCGAACGAACATGCCAACAAGGTCTTGCATGCAAATGATATTTGGCTTGTCAAAAGTGTGTGTAAGTTCCACGGACTTGATGAGGAAAATCCGATCCAACACATCAAGGACTTCCTAAAAATAGTGGATACCATCCATACGGGTGGGACTACTAGAAACACATCCCGACTGCGATTCTTCCCTTTCACCTTATACGAAAAAGCCCAAGAATGGTATAACAAACTCCCTTCCGAATCTATTTTCACATGGGAGCAACTCATATCCAAGTTCTATGAGAAGTTCTTTCCACCTGGAAAAACCTCAGCATTTAGGGATAGGCTCCTTCGTTTCCGAAAGGGGAAGGATGAACCCTTCCATAAAGCGTGGACTAGATTCAAAGATTTAATAAGACAAGTTCCACATCATGGCATTGAACTTTGGCTCTTGGTCCAAATCTTTTACGAAAATATCTCCTCTAATGACCGGAACGGAATCAACCAATCTAGGAAAGGAAGATTGGCCAATCTTAGTGCCGAGGAAGGATGGGACAGGATTGAAGAATATGCCCAAGACCTGGATGACACTTGGGATGAACCTGAGTCGACTATCGGCATTTCTGAAACCACCTCGGATCGATTGAGCAAAGTTCATAAAAGAATGGATTGCCTAGCTGGATCACAACCACATAAAATGCTGTCAAATCCTTACTTGATCTGCGATTACTGTGGAGGTCCGCATGAGGTGGAGGAATGCGGAGGAGCAACCACAACTGAACATGCGTGCTTGTCAGGAGGAGACATTTATGCTGATCCCTCCCTTTTGCCTTTCTACCAAAATGATGATTATACCCTTTGGGGAAATCTGGTAAGGAAAAGAGAAGGGGATGGAGGCCCTGAATTCAAGATCAGGAGCAATTTCGAAGATGACCTTGGTCACTTCACTCAAGAAAAAGACTTGCAAATGAAAGGGCTTAATGAGCTTTTCGACGAACAGCAGGAGGATGTCGGAGAATTTTTCAGCAAGCTTAACTCAGCCCTAGATAACCTCCAACCACCGTCAGAAAGAGGAAAAGATCCCATGCTCGCGATAACCACACGGGCCGGAACGACAACCAAGGACCCTCCTTACCCAAATTCGTCCCCTGTCACACTCGATTCAGACAAACCTGGGGAGGAGGAGCAGGATGTCGGCATTGGCACCCCGGACCAACCACCAGTGACAACCCCCTCCCCATCAGCCCTTCCTAACCCACCTGTGAGAATTCCATACCCATCCCGACTAAGGAACCAGAAAACGGAGAATGATAACAAGAGGTTCTTGTCATACCTAAAAGACTCGGTTGTCACCATACCTCTCCTGGATGCTTGCTATCACATGCCAAAGTATAGCACATACTTCAAAAAACTGCTCGCTAACAGGAAGAAGCTCGAGGGTCTTGTAACCCTAGGGGAAGAATGCTAAGTGGTGACCCATAAAGGGCTACCAAAGAAGGTAGACGATCCGGGCAGCTTCACCTTGCCATGCTCTATAGGACCTCTATCAATCAAGAATGCTCTTGCCGATTTGGGAGCAAGTATCAACCTCATGCCTCTCTCTATGTTCCGTAAACTAGGATATTCCGGATTGAAGCCTACCCGTATGAACATCCAACTAGCCGATAGATCAGTCAAATACCCCGAAGGGATATGTGAGAACGTGCTAGTCAAGGTTGGGAAATTCAAATTCCCTGTCGATTTCGTAATCCTGGATATGGAGGAGGACGACGTGGTACCTATCATTTTAGGTAGACCATTTCTTGCTACCGCTCGTGCAGTCATCGATGTCTATGATGGCAAATTGACCTTACGAGTAGGAGACGATAGCACAACCTTCGACATTAAGGATTCTATGGACCTCTCCCTCGAAGCATCCAACCGGCTCTACTTTATCGGGGAAGTAGATGAGCTCACAGATATCATTGATGACTGCATCGATGAACAAATCGATGAAGGCTGGCTACGGGACGAGAGTTTTCTGCCTTTGCTGGAGGTGGAAAAGACGGAGGAAGTTAATGCAGTCTCCTTCTACCCCAGACAAGAGGCAACGGAGCATCTCGAGCTCCGAAAGCCCGAGAACAAGCTCAAACCTTCTATTATCAAGCCCCCTGACGTTGATCTTAAAGAGCTCCCTAATCATTTGGAGTATGCCTTTCTTCAGGGAGAAAACCAACTCCCGGTAATCATAAATTCTTCCTTGGAAAAGGAACAAAAAGTTAAACTCTTAGAGGTCCTGAAGAAATACAAGGGGGTACTCGCATGGAGTGTGGCCGACATTAAGGGGATTGACTCCACTTTTTGCACACATAAGATTCTTATGGAGGAAGATTATAAACCCACTGTGCAACCCCAGAGGCGAGTAAACCCTAACATTAAGGAGGTAGTGAAGAAGGAAGTTATCAAACTTTTGGATGCATGACTGATTTACCCGATCTCGGATAGCCCATGGGTTAGTCCTGTGCAGGTTGTACCTAAAAAGGGTGGAATGACTGTAGTAAAAAATGACAAGGGTGAAATGGTGCCACAGAGAACTGTCACTGGATGGCGGGTATGCATTGACTATCGAAAGCTCAACGATGCCACGAGGAAAGATCACTTTCCCTTACCATTCATTGATCAGATGTTAGAAAGATTATCTGGACACGAGTACTATTGCTTCTTAGATGGATTCTCTGGATATTTTCAAATCCCCATAGCACCTGAGGACCAAGAAAAGACCACGTTTACTTGCCCCTATGGAACGTTTGCCTACAAAAGGATGCCTTTTGGGCTATGTAATGCCCCCGCCACTTTCCAACGTTGCATGACCGCAATCTTTCACGAACTCATGGAAGACAGCATGGAAGTGTTCATGGATGACTTTTCAGTCTTCGAAAACTCCTTCGACCGCTGTCTTGCTAATTTAGAAAAGATGCTTAAACGTTGCGAGGAAACCAACTTGGTGTTGAACTGGGAAAAGTGTCATTTCATGGTAAAGGAAGGGATTGTGTTGGGCCATAAGATTTTAGGGAACGGGATAGAGGTGGACCAAGCTAAGGT
This sequence comes from Artemisia argyi, assembly GCA_030686995.1. Classification (NCBI taxonomy): domain Eukaryota; kingdom Viridiplantae; phylum Streptophyta; class Magnoliopsida; order Asterales; family Asteraceae; genus Artemisia; species Artemisia argyi. Next base: position 54,787,013 of record CM060704.1, read on the forward strand.
TGAAGCTATATCTAAGTTACCATACCCCACAACTGTTAAGGCAATACGCAGCTTTTTGGGGCACGCCGGATTTTATCGGAGATTCATCAAAGACTTCTCCAAAATTGCCCAGCCAATGACTCAATTGCTTGTGAAGGATGCTCCATTCGATTTTTCCCAAGAATGCAAAGATGCTTTCGACCTCCTAAAAAGGGAGCTCACTCAAGCTCCAATCATGATCACACCCAACTGGGAGTTACCATTTGAAATAATGTGTGACGCTAGCGACTTCGCTGTCGGGGCTGTATTAGGTCAGCGACGTGACAAGCTTTTCCAACCTATTTACTACGCTAGCAAAACCATGAATCCCGCTCAGGAGAACTACTCCACCACCGAAAAAGAATTATTAGCCGTAGTGTTTGCATTCGACAAATTCCGACAATATCTTGTCCTTTCGAAGGCAGTCGTCTTCACTGACCACTCAGCTCTTAGATATCTGTTTGCGAAATAGGACACCAAGCCACGACTGATTCGGTGGATCTTGTTGCTACAAGAATTTGATGTTGAGATTCGCGATAAGAGGGGGGCAGAGAATCTAGCCGCCGATCATCTATCTCGCCTGGAAAACCCCTTGGATAAACACGATAGAAGTGAAATTAAGGATTCGTTTCCCGACGAACAACTAATGTCTATCCTTGATTCTGAACCATGGTACGCCGACTTCGCCAATTACTTCGCAAGTAGATGTAGACTTGTTCCTGAACACCTGACTAAATACGAAAGGAAGAGGTTCTTTTCCCAGCTGAAATATTACTTTTGGGATGAACCATTTTTATTCTGAAGGTGTCCTGACCACATTATAAGGCATTGTGTTTCGGAGAATGAGGCAGTGAAAATCATGAGGGAATGTCACTCCGGTCCCTCTGGAGGGCATCATGGGATAAATGTTACTGCTCGAAAGATTCTCGATGCAGGATTCTATTGGCTCACAATTTTCCGTGATGTAAAAGATATGGTACAAGCGTGTGATGCATGTCAACGGGCTGGAAATACATCACATAGGGATGAGGCACCTCAGAACTTTATACAAGTTTGTGAGGTATTCGATGTTTGGGGGATTGACTTTATGGGACCCTTTCCATCCTCAGGGGGAAACGAGTACATCTTGGTCGCCATTGACTATGTTTCGAAATGGGTTGAAGCACAAGCCCTTAGGACTAATGATGCTAGAGTGGTCATTCATTTCCTGAAAAAGCTTTTCGCAAGATTCGGGATTCCGAAGGCTCTCATCAGTGATAAGGGGACACATTTTTGCAACGCGCAAATGGAAAAGGTCATGAAGAGGTATGGAGTACCCCACCGATTCTCCACCGCCTATCATCCACAGACCAATGGCCAAGTCGAAAACACCAATAGAGCTATTAAAAGAATACTTGAAAAAACGGTTAGTCAAAACAGAAAGGACTGGTCATTCAAACTCGACGAAGCCTTATGGGCATTCCGAACTGCTTACAAAACACCTATTGGAACGACCCCGTTCCGCATGGTGTATGGTAAGGCATGTCACTTACCGGTAAAATTAGAACACAAGGCTTATTGGGCGCTTAAGGCATGCAACTTAGATTACACAACTGCGGGGAACAATAGGTTTTTGCAATTACACGAGCTTGATGAGCTTAGATTAGAAGCCTACGAATCCTCCATCACATATAAAGAGAGAGCTAAAAGGTGGCATGATCAAAGAATTAAGAAACCCAAAGAATTTTCAGAAGGAGACAAGGTCCTATTATACAATTCTCGGTTGCGATTATTTTCGGGAAAACTTAAGTCTAGATGGTATGGGCCGTTCATGGTGAAGAATTCCTCTAAATTTGGAGCTGTAGTGTTAGTTGATGATGAGGGTAGGGAATTCACGGTTAACATACAACGTGTAAAACATTACCAAGAAAATAACAATGAAATGATTAATGAGGAGGATGTGATGTTTGATGATGAGATCACGTAGTAACCCACGACTTTGAGTCTAGCTACAAGACTCGTAAATAAAGAAAAGCGCTTCTTGGGAGGCAACCCATGTTTTGTGTGATTTTATTTGTTTGATTGTTATTTGCTTCCGTATGCATGTTTTATTTTTATTGTTGGTTGATCATGCTTCTAAAATAAAATGTGGAAATACTTTATTATGTTGTTTTGGCCTAGTCTTAACTCCAACCTAGAAGTATTTTTGCAAAAGATAAGTGTAAGGGGAAACCCCAAATATGTTTTTAAGAAACAACCCGATCATGATTCTCCACAATATTAAATGAACATGTATATTCGTATTTGTTAGAGTCAAATGCTTGTATTGAGTCATAATGAAGTTTTGCAGGATTTTCCAGGAAGTAGGACAAAGTTTTTCCAGAAATTTTCCGGAAACTTAACATAAGAATTTCTGCAGGTCCATTCTGACGGCGTCAGGGTATTGCTCTTGACGGCGTCAGGAGTTAAAATCTGGAAATTTTACCGGTTTTGTTTTTCTAACGGAGTCTTATGGTTTTTGTGAATTATTAAGTTTTATAATCTCCAGGAAATCTACAAACTTCATTCCACAAGCATTATATCTTACTTTGTTTTCTAGGATTAAATAACTTATATAGGATGCCGCCGATTTTACGCGAGGTTGCCTTGTCTACTTTTGTCAGGATTTACAGGTTATTTATGACAAGAAGATGATTTATATTCTGGAAGGGAAGCTTTGATTGTTCGTTTTCTTGGAAGAAGATTTAACCTGGCCAACCTAAAACCCATACCGAGCGAATCAGGGGAGTATTTGATTTCATTCTCTTTACTTTTTAACTTTTACATTCTTTACTTGAACATTGGGGACAATGTTCATCTTAAGTGTAAGGGGAGGGTAAAAAGATGATACCTTACATATGCACTTTCGCTTGAGTTTGTTTTGTTTGATAGTAGATGAGTAATAAAACTACGAGAAATGCTTGTTAGTGTAATTTTAGCGCCAAATTTAAAATTTTTTACAACATTTAGGAGTGAAACTTTAGCCATAGCAAGCGTCTCATGGATAGGAGGTTGTATGACTAGCACAAAACCGTATATTCAGAAAAATTTTCCACCAAAAAATGTGAGGTTTGCCTTTAGATTTGATAGGAAAAGCATTTATTATTGGTGCTTATGAGTGTACCGGTAGCATTTAGATTCTAGAACTTGCGTTAGTGATGCATCCCGAGACCGCTAGTGAGACTACATTCGTGTGGTAGGATTTACTACATGATAAGAGGCATTAGGATCACCCTTGTGTTAAACCCGTATTACAATTACTTGACCATTTAAGTCATATTACTTGGCTAGTTAAGTCAACTAATTTTTCCCACACCCTTAGCGTTGTACTCATTTTTAGTACACGATACCCCTAGTACACCCCTCCGAGCCTATCTTTTCGTTTCTAACTTTAAGCATTTTACTTAAAGGAAGAATTGGTTACACCCCACTTAAATGTACAACCAAATCGCCTTAGCCTTCCGTGTATGCGCTCATTTTTTGTGCATTATTGTTATTTGTTAAACCCTAAGTTAACTTTCTAATTGATTACATGGTTGCTAAGTCGAGTCATATCATTGTACATATTGTTTTGGGACTATTGGGACTCATGGGTAAGTACTTATTTTATGGAGTAATGGGGAAGAACATCATAATATTACCCCCACATGTACGTTAATCTTAAAAGTACTCCAAGTGTTTTAATTTTCTTAATTCGAGTCATTAGAATAGTTTAATGTAAAGTATGTAAAGATTCAAGTGTAAGGGGAATGCTCATACTCCTATGATGTATTATTTTGGATGGTAGGGTAAGAGTGTATGAAAAAAAAAAAAAAAAAAAAAAAAAAAAAAAAAAAAAAAAAAATGAAGAAAAAGAAAAAAAAAATAGAAAAAAAAAAGAGAAAAAACATACGGACTACCATCCCGTTTCATTCTATGTTTATTTTATATTTTTGTTATTTTTCATTTATTAGCTTAAGTCGAGTCTAGTCTTGGCTTAGCAACGCCATATTGTACATGTAATTAACTAAGATTGTTAACTCGCCACCAGTAAAACTTCCTTTATCCAACAAAACCGTGTAATTCATATCCCTACACCTAACGTTATAACCCTTTAAAAGACCTCTTTGATAGTTTATCCTAGGTGCTTACGCCATGTGGTGGAGGTTTGATCCTTTCCCAAGCCTATGGTAATCTATTTTGCTATGACAGGTAGTGAGAGATATCTTCCATTTCCATAATGTTATATTACTTTATTACACCCGAGAGATGTGAGTATCTAAACACTATTTGTGAGGTGCTTGTGTATGACCTCCGTGCTTGTCTATTGGTCTTTAGTGGAACGATTATTTATTGTAATTACTTTTATATTAGTGTTAAATGACCCCTAACTTGTCTTTTGAGTAGAATAAAAGCTCATTTGCTTGAGGACAAGCAAATCTCAAGTGTAAGGGTATATGATGAGGCAAAAAATGATCCGTTTTTAGGGGGTCATTTAAGCCCGAATCCGACTTTATTTGATCAAATATTGCCCTAAATCGTTCCTTTTGTGATTTTAGGTGTTTGGAGAGTGAATTCTGGAAAAGAAGCTATTTTGGACGTTTTTGGAGCATAAAAGTGAAGAAAACGGCTAAGTACCAGATTTGCATGCTGAAAATACAAGGTGACGGCGTCAAGACCATCAGCTTGACGGCATCAGACATGAAGAATTAAACTCCGAAGGCGGTGACGGCGTCAGACGGACTCGTGACGGCGTCAAAGTGGCAAAATTAATATACCGTGGGTGGTGACGGCGTCACATAGGCCGTCATAAGTGGATCAAGGCCGTCCGAGGAAGTATATGGCGGCGAGGTGACGGCGTCAAGAGAGGTGACGGCGTCAGAAGTTACTCTTGACGCCGTCAGACTGTTTTTCCTATATATAGTTTTCTAGTTTTTTCATTAAAAGGAGAGAAGTTTTGGTGAAACCCTAAAGACGATTTTGGTGCCTCTTTTACAGGTTTTTCAAGGGTTCCAAACCCTTGAGACCTTGCATTGTAATTGAGATAAGTGTACTTTCAATTCAATCAATATGTCTATGTGTTGGTTGTTTATCTCTTGTTCTTGTCTCAATTCTACTATGCTAGGCTAGATCTCTCTTGTGTCTGCTTAGATCTAATGAAACCTAGATGTTGATTATGTGTTGATTACTTGTCTATTCTTGTTTTGAATGAATGATTTATATGTTAGGCTTAAGAAAACTGGCAGATCTCCAAATGGTAACATGCTTGATCGTCTTAAGAAACATGAACCGAGGCGTACTAGGTCTTTATTGGTTGTATTTAATGCATGAGCCACTGTTTACAATCCCTATAGTTGTGCTGGGTCATGGTGTAGGAGGAGATAAGAGCTCATAGAGTTGGGGAGTTATGTATGCCACCCCACGAATGGTATTAAGGAATACAATCCGTCATTCATACAAGTGTAACAAGTAATTAACATGTAAAAGATATCTAGGGAGTAGTGAAGTCTAAGTAAACACAATTTCTCCAATTACTGCTCACAACCTTAGTTTAATTAGTTTAATTTCATTTTCATTATTTTAATAGCTTTGGGTTAGTTGAATAGCAACTAATTCCGCCCACTCCTTCAAAACCCGAGATTTTAATTGCTTTCATAAAAATATAAAAACACAAAAATAATCATCTCTCACCTCTAGAACTATTAATTAGGTTTTCTAATCCTAGCGACACTATTCCTAAGCTGAACGATCAATTCCCCGGTACTTGTCACTATACTATACTACAACGATCAGGTACACTGCCTGGTGGGGGTTGTAAGCTTCTCGAGATCCCTCGAGAGGTAAAGCAAGGTGCGATTCCCACGCATCAGTGTGTATGAGAGAGAGAGAGAGAGAGAGAGAGAGAGAGAGAGAGAGAGATTATGTGACTTTATGTGTGGGATTGTGTGTTTCAAGGTATGTTCTTGGTATTGTCGCCTAATTTCCAGGGTTGAAACAAGAGGAAGGTTACTCGATTCAGTTGCATGTAGGTGGTTCATCTTGATTGAAAATTGTAAGTTTATATCTATTACTGAAAATTATTTTTTTGGGTGTTGTTGAAATTGTAATGTTGAGTAGAAAATTCGCGGCATGTTGTTGGCATGTTGTCCACTTTTCAGGGTTGAAACAAAGAGGTTATTCACATAGATTCAATTGCATGTTAGTGGTTTATGTTTGTTCGTAATTGTAAGTTTATATCTATTACTAAAATTATTTTTTTGGGGTTCTTGAAAAACTCAAGCCATTCACCATTTCTCGTGTCTGGGATTCTATTCGTGATAGTGTAAATCTGGTTTCATGTTGTGTGGTTCCCTCAGTGTATCCCGAAACATGCATTTAATCTTTGGCTTATCGTTAATTGCAAGCTGAAAACACAAGATAGGTTGAGGCAACGGGATGTCAGTCCTTCTATTGACTTAAACCTGCTTCGTTGTCCATTCTGTGATAATCAACCTGATTCTCATGTTAACCTCTTTTTTTAGTGCCCTTTTTCTTTACAGGTCTGTACAAACGTTCGTGCCCTAGGTGGAATGGATAATATTCCTCCTAGACTTGAGGATGCTGTTTCGTACCTTATACCTTTGTCCAAAGGAGGCTCTGCTAGTAATGTGATATCTCATCTTCTCCTTGCTTCTCCCTACAATTCTATTTGGCATGAACGGAATTCGAGACTTTTTAAGAAGAGGCTAAAGTCATATACACAGGTTTTCGATGATATTGTTACCATTGTTTAGTTGAAGATCCTCTTATTTCGCTTTACTATGAACTCTTCGCGGATTAGAAGGATTTTGGATACATGGAAGCTACCTGGATCGGTGATCATTGTAAGTGATTCAACAACCTGATTGAAGATTTCAAGTGCTTTTTTTATTCGCGAGGGGAGTGCCAGGAAGGGTTGTACTCTTTTTCCCTACTCTAAGGTTTTCCCTCCGGGTTTATTCACGAGGCAAGCTTCCTGGGTTACCTTCCTCCCTACGTGCTTTTGGTGGATGCGGGATGTTCGCTTGCTATAGGATTTATTCTTGTTATTATACCTAGTTAGGTGATCTATAATATAGCTAGGTTTGTTGTGCTTATGTCTTGTCATAAGAAATAGTTTATCTAGCATTTTGCTTGAGGTAAATGTGGTACCTCTGCCATATCTCAGCCTGTTACACATAACAAGGTGGAATATGGCTAAAAAACCATATTTACCTCAAGCTAAGCAGCTTGAAAAATAACTAAGACTAGTGCTTATGACATGCGATAAGCACTTACAATTCTAGAAACAAAAGATAAAAAGCTAACCAACAGCTACCATGAAAGATGAACTTTCACAAGTATTTGCATTCATAAATAAGTTAGCCAATTCATCAGACACATTTGTGACATGTTCTCCATCTTCATCTTCATCGTTCACTAATGCAGCATACGAATTACATGTAGTAATACTAACTTCTTTAGAGGTAGAACCAATAGACTTTAACATAGACGACGATTTAGATGCATTACCCAAAGTAGTAGCTCCTTTCTTAGGTTCACTAGTTGTCGCCTTCGACTCATATCTGACATTCTGTTTAACCGATGGACCAAAAAACTAACTTCCATTAGTAGACTTGGCTTTACCCTTCTTCTTTTCTTGTCCACCATTTGGAAACCATCATTATTCAGCACTACAGTAGGAGTTACAACATGTGATGTAGAAACAATAGGAGGACTCACCACCTATTTAGGACATTGATCATAAATATGGCCAAATATTTTGCATATATTACACCTGGGAGGCCTCCATTCATATACAACAAGGATAGTCTATTTAGTAAAACCCTCCACAGAAAGTGAAGGAAAACCAATAGTAACACCCTCCATGAGATCAGCTTCAGAATTGACCTCAATAAGACATCTAGCAAAACTACTTCTAGCCCACGAATCCTTACATATAGAGCTCGTGTAAGAATCAAGCATAACAGGTTTACTAATGAATGTAGCAATCAAACCAATACCATCCTCTTCAAAAACTTGAATAGGAACATCATGCAATTTAACCCATACCGGAATGCGAGTTAATTATTCCTTACGCAAACAAATATCCGTAGACCATTTCTTGAGAATTATTGGAGATTTGCGTATCATCCAAGGACCACCTTCCAAAATAGCTTCTAATCCAGCCTGTGTGATGCGAGGATTGAGGCCTCACAAAAGGTTTTACTCCTCAAGGGATCTTGAGGAGCTTTTGCAATCTTCCGAGCAGTGTACCTGGTCGTTGTAGTGTAGTATAGGTATGTCCAGGGGATTGTTCATTCTTTAGGGGAATAGTGTCGTTAGGATTGAAGTGTAGGTCAACTAGGTCTAAGGGTGAGGGATGATTCTTTTTATATTTTTATATTTTCTAAAAGCAGTAAAATCTCGGTTTTGGAAGGAGCGGGCGGAATTAGTTGCAAATCAACTAACTCAAAATTACTAATTAAACTAATAAATAGAAATTAAAATAGCAGAAAATGGAAATTGGTGGACTTCTTATAGTGAGACAAATGTGTTTACTTAGATATAATTACTCCCTAGTTATCTCTTGTTGATTTGTTGAATCTCACAGTGCAATTGTTTAGCTGAAGCGTTGTATTCCTTAATACCAGTCATGGGGGTGTACACAGCCTTCCCTAACTCTATGAATCTAGTTTCTCCTATAGCTGCACGTTTAGTACCCAAACTATAGCATCATCAACATCAATTTATGCATTAAATAAAACGAGAAAAACCACAGTGTACATGTGATTGCCTTTTCTAAGACGTTCAAGCTAGTTACATATAGAAGTTAGCCAATTTTCTTAGACCTAAGGTGTAGCATCAACCAACAATAGACAACTTATCAACAATCAATAACTAGGTTTCATGAAATCTAATCAAACACTAATAAACTTACGCTAGCATGTTAAAGGGAAGAAAAGAATAAAAGATAATCAATCAACACATATTGAATGATTAAAAGATAAACTTATCTTCAATTGAACATGGATGAAAAGAGGGTATGAAAACCCTTAAAAACCTCTGAAATTCATCTAGGGTTTTGTCTCCAAAGTTACACACTTAATGAATGAAAAATCGAAAAATATATATAGATTTACAAGGCTGACGGCGTCAGGTTATAATTCCTGACGCCGTCAGAATGCCGCTATAAGGGTTTCGTCTTGTGCAAACAAAGTTCTGACGTCATCACGTATATTTCTTTCTGGGTCATCTCCTTTGGCATATAACGTGATGGCCTGCAACAAAAAACGCCTAACGCCGTCAGGTGAAAACTTGAAATGGTTCACTGGGTCATCATGTGTAATATTTTCCAGCTCTTTGAACTTCAAGTGATGGCGTCAACTTTAATGCCTAACGCCGTCAGGTGCATTTCCTGACAAGTTTTCTTGACTTTGTTGTTTTCTTCACTTTTGAGTCCAAAAACATCCAAAATGCGCCTTTTTCCCGAAATCGCGTCCCAACTATCTAAAATGAGAAAAGAAACAATTTGAGGCAATATTTGACCATATATTTACAATTTAAGGCTTAAATGACCCCTTAAAAGCGTAACAAATAAATCCTTATTACTGTGTATTGAATTTGAAGAAAAAGAAGCCTTTGGAATTCATCACGATCCTTTTCAGGCCGTGTTTCACCTAGTTATTCCTCACATAGTATTCAACAATTGGAAACGCCATCCTCTTTCCAATAGAATAGCCATACAAAGTGTGTTCCAACCGTAAACTAACCTTTTCAACCACTTTGCGGTGAATAGAGATGTTAACACCTTAAAGGGTTTGGCAACCAAGGGACGAAAATTAATATCAATTTTAGTATGGTCATCCCTCAAACCTAAAGCTCTAGCATAGGATGTAGCATTAGCATTGATGTCCACAGCTTGGTCAATAAGAGACTCATGATTAGGTTTAGGGGTCATAAATTTAGTATTTGTTTCAGCCTTAAAAGCCTCCTACACCAGATGTTTACCATCTTCACAACCCATAGTGAAATCATCAATATCCTTTAGTGTTGCAAGCGACACACCAAACAAAGCATTAATATAATCTGCTTACACGAAGATGCCACACCTGTGACATCCTTAGGATTAGGAGTACCACTCATAAATTCACCTGAAGCATGTTTAACACCTGAAGCATTACTAGGGTTCATCATTGAATTCGCATTCAACTCACTAAAGCTAGTAGAGGAAATCATACCAGATGCATACTTATCACGATCTGTACCAGATGCATACTTAGTAACCTCAGTTCAAATATGAGTAGGTCTACTTAGAGTACTAGTAGGACTACTCATAGTAGTAGTAGGGTACCAGTAACCTCAGTTGGGAAAGCAGTAGGACTACTCATAGTAGCAGTAGGCTCAATGAATGCATCGTTCTTCTCAGTGGCATTCAACTCCTCAACCGATGAACCAATAGTCTTATCCACAGATTCATCAACAATAAAAGAAGTGTTTGCCGCTACAGCAGGGTTACTATTATCGTTCATGGTAACATTCCTTTGAGACTTCTTTTGTTTCCTCGCAGTCACATTTGATAACGAATTTGAATTCTCCTCTCGCATACCCATTACCATTTAAACCAAACAAAACGTCACCGTTTTAGAATTGAAGTTCAATAAATCTACCTCATGATCGGTAATTGAAGAGTCCAAATAAATGTAATAAGATTGTAAAATTATAACCGACAATATAGAGGAATCCTAACTTAGCGATACGGGGTAACTTATTAGTCTGCATTTGATTGCCAATTGATCTTCTTTATTTACAATACTGTCTGATTGTTATAAATATTTTGCTATATGGATTTGTTTTGTGCTACTTGGTGGTAAGTCTCAGTGGAGGGTTTTTGCATGGGTTGTTTATTAGATTGTTAAAGATCCTAAGGGTTGAAATGCATTTGGCATTTGCATTATCTTGTTACAGTTATTTTTCCCCCAATTTGTGCATTTAGATGAAGTGAAATAATTAGTGTGATGTTTGTGGCCAGGTTTATTAGGAAGAAGTGATGACTCGAATGTGTGGCATCTGTTTATGTCTGCGAGATAGAACTAACAACTATGTAGTTATATTCTATTGCCATCGTTGTGCGGATAGCTGTGTGCCTTCATTTCACGTTGGCATTTATGCCATATATATGTCTAAGCGGTTCAGTTTACCAATATTGTGTATTTGTTGTGCATAGATTTGCATGTATGATAATGATATTTCTGGTGGTTCACATTTTTATGTGCCTGGTGCTATTCCTTTTTTTGGGGTAAAGGGGAGTAATCCTGCACCCTGGTAAAATACATTAACCAAAAAACATTAAAGTACAAAAGACGAGGGTGATTCCCTCACCTCAGTCCCTTAGGACCCTTACATCGACCACTATATAAGAATGACATGCCATTCTTATAACTTACATATCATACCGATAACTTAACAAAATGAACAACCAAAAATGACCACAAGTACATAAGACAATACATTACTACTCAAGTAAAAATGCTTGAGCCTTCTAAATCAATCTGGCGTTCACGTAAACTTCCATGCAGAAATCACAAATGATATGGTACGAAGAACCCCATAGCGTATGAATCCCACAACTTACCACATATGATAACCTCCACACTCATGGATCATCAAGTTTAATTCAGTTCACAAATTTCACACAACGGTTGGTGGAAGACTCTAAAACCACAGATAGAGCAGCAAATACAAACTCGATCCAAAAGTGTATGTTTAGGTGCAAAACCGAACACTAATAAGAATAACCAAAGAGTACGAAGAAAACTCATGTACTTACAGTTCTCATCAGCTCAATAATACTAGTAAAAGAATGATCAAAGAAGACCAAAAAATAGGCGAATTAAGGCCGCATCATGATCAAACAACTAGTAACGTCCAAACAATACCCTCATTGTATTCAAATAATCATCACCAACCAAGAAAATGACCAGGTGCAGCAAATCCAAGCAGCAGCTCCGTAATCAAGAAGTAGAGACACCAAACGTCCATAATCCAAATCAAATCCGTACCAGCAGCCACTAGCATTAAACGATCACAATGAACAACTCGCTGACCTGATCAAATACACACCGGTATAGGGTCCAAGACGAAACCCTAACTAACCAACATAACCAAACAGTTAACATGCCAACCATGTACACCGTTCAGCACCAGTCAAGCAATAGGGTCTATACAAACCCTAACAACCACACCATAACAAAAAGATCCGTCCAATAATGAATATCAGTAGGATAGGGAGGAACAGGACCAGTGAAACACGAGATATAGGGATACCAAACCCTAATTCGTGCCAGAAACCTGCCATAGACTCGCAATAGGGATAACAAACCCTAACATAAAAATCACGTCAATCTCAATCCGCAGTAACATGAACATGTGATAAACAGCTGGATCCAAAATCAACAAAAAATAGGGCCAGCGAAACCCTAACATCCCAACGATTAAGCTTACAACTCTCTCAAAACCCACTTTTTAAACAACCAATATCTGCTAAAGAACATACAATCATCATATCCACATACAAATAGATCACCACCAGCGAATAAAGATAAACGAAACCCATAAAGAGGTGATTAGAAACCCTAACCAAAGAACTTAGGGTTTCAGCCAATAAACAAGGAGAAATCCAACAGAATATAAAGAAAAAAGCGTAACCAACCACCCTAAGATGAATATCTAAACCCAAAATCGTATTGCATACCCTTTAGGATAGAGAGGACAATTAGGTATAGAATTTGGCTGGAACAGGATAGTAGGGTGGCGGCCGGATTTCTCCCCTAGGGAGAGAGAATTTTAGGTTGCACCCTGGAGTTTCGATTCTATTACTTTGTGAGTTAATATCGAGGACTTTTATGTTTTTTGTTCATAAAATAGGGTTAAAAGATTCCGAGTCGACGAAAAGTTACCAATAAATTGGTGTCATCTCCTTTAGTGTCTTAAAATAAAAGATAGATGGAAGATGATGCCAAATTACGGACATCGGTTCTAGGATTAGAAACAATCTGAAAATATTTGGTAATGAGTCGAGTATGGATGGCTAAAAGATTAAGGCATTTCTATGAAAGTTAAGATATTAACTTGAAAGTCAAAGTAGGGTTGTCAATTACTTTGATTCTTTAAACTTTTTTTTTTCTTTTTTCTTTTTTTTTGGTGTGCTCATGTAATACATAAATAGGGTTTTTATTTACTGTTGGTGTGAGAAATTATGGCAAAATATGCAGCCTCTGGAATTAGCCTTTAAATGTTTTTTCAGCTTTCGCAAGATCTTCTTTGTGGTTATTTTTTCATAGAGTTTGTGTTCATAGGGCAATGTAATAGGCTGTGATGATAGCGTTTGATTTTTTTTGGGTGAAGGTAACATTAGTTTTTTAACAATGTGCAGTTGATTTGATTTGATCTTTATTAAATGAAGTGTGGCTTTCATGATAGAAGTCAAATATTTCTTGGACTCTTGACCAATGTTGATATTATCTGCATCTGGGCGCATAAGTGGTTAAATTTGCATTGATGCGCAACCGATCTTGGCTTTGGCAAATTAGTCGTGTATACTGTCAACTGCCACTTTCTATATCAATTAGAATCAAACCATTAAAAATAAGAAACTAAGCACTATTCAAAAAATAGTTGTTGATTAGGAAAGATTGCAGAATAAGTGTTTCTAATATCATTCTTGGTCAAACGTGCTCATTGCAGAGGTGCTATTGGAGATGTTGTGTTGTTGCATAAAGTGTGTTTGAAATAAAGTATGATTTTTATTTATTTTTTTCATTTTTTAGCGCTCGACGTCCTAGAACATATTCTTTTCTTTTCTTACTTTTTTTGTTTTTTGGTTATCTTTAGAGTTCTGTTACCTATTAATGATCTGGTCTTATATCTGAATTCATGTTTTTGACTTGCCACTTATGTTGTTATTGTAGGAAATATTTGCATATCGGTGCTTAAAGTATCCAACAGATGGTTGCTTGCAGCACATGTGCTATTCTTTTTTTTTTTTTTTTTTTTTTTTTTTTTAATGATAATAGTTTTTGTTCTCTAAAATAATACAGTTGCTTGTAGATATTGTGAAATAATTTAATACACAAGGGCTTTCAAATTTTAAATTTTCTTTTGTGTACTGCTACTTAGAATGTGGATATGTATTTTATGTTTTTTTTGGAACTTTATGATATATTTTATTGTTTGATATGTGTTTAGGAATGTTGATTTTCTATTCTTTCTGTGATATGTGGTCGTAAGTATATCATGATATATTTTAAAGTCTGCTATGTAGTCATTCGCACTATTTTTTATGATGTGTATAAGTTGTCGTTATAACTGTTGTTGTCATGATTAGTGCGCGTTATGTTTGTGCCATACAAAATAGTGTTTTCTGAAATCCTTTAAACTCTTAAATGTAGTCATGAATGCAGATTTTATATGCTGCATAAAAATTGTAGTGGTAGATGATGATTTAACAAGTTTTGTTAATAAAAAAAGGGAAAGGTGTGCAAAGTAAGTGCAATCTGATATCGTGTGAAGTCTGATATGTTAATATGTTTACAATAGCTATTTTTTAATATGCTGAGTATGTGTGCGAATTTTGTGTATGGCCGATTTATCACTTTAATGCAGCTTTTCGTGTAGTTTAGAATATGTTTTTTGTAAATCGAATTTAGCCATTAGTTTCCTGCATGCATTGATTCCTTCCTTTGAAGGGCCTTGAATTAGGCGACCCACAAAAAAACAAAAATAAAATAAAATAATCTCTCGCATAAAATGTGAAAGTACAAACATAAAAATCTCTCTCTAGGTGGCGATTTCAAAACCTAACTTTTTTTTAATCGTTTATTCATCAAATTCGTTCATTATTCTTTTGATTCTTGTACTGAATTGATTATTCTAGTGTTTATGCATTTTGTTTATCATTGGGTTAGTCAAATCTTTGCTTGTTTCATTCGGATAACAACTGATTTGTTGAATCGTTTCTTTAGGGTTTGAAATCGCCACCTATTATCTTTATCGTTCCTTTGTTCTTTGATTCCTAAAGTCGGTTATTGACTTTACATATATAAGGATCGAAAACGGCAACAACTATTTATTGATCTATATCCGCTTTGTTGTCCCGTTCTTGTATTGATATTGTTACATACGTGCATGATCTTGCTTATTAAATTATCCTTACAATTGCTACCATCGTGGGTCGGTTGTAGAAGAATTCTATTATCTTGCATGTGAACCGACCTTTATTCTATTTATTTATTCAAAGTGGGTCGGTGTAACAATTGTTATTGCTGATTGGTTACGTTTGGTGTAGTAAATCCCTAAGCGACACATATCGATTCTTTGGGTTTATTATTCCAGTTGGGTCTGATCGTGGGTCGGTGCGCTATCATTGCAATATATTTGTTTGGTTTGGTTTCTGTTGGTCTTGGTCGCTAAACAATTCCCTTCTTTAGGGTTTGTTTTTTTACGATTGATTAGTAAACCTTAGGGTTTCGTTTTTAATGCGACTAAAAGGTCCTACTGGGTTTAACGCATATCTGAACCTGTTTGGGTTTGGTACATTCAGTTTGCAAGTAACCTGGTGTTGGGTTTCATGATTTTTCAAGTGCAATTGGTTTATTGTTGTATGTCGATTTGAGTATATGTGGGTTAGAGAGAGATGGAAGTTTTCATGACTTATTACTATTGCAAGATCTGTTGCTGAATTGTTTATTATTTGGTCTTGTGTATGGTATGAGCAGCAAGTTAGGGTTTTGTTAACCCTATGT
The DNA here is from genome assembly GCA_030686995.1 of Artemisia argyi. Lineage (NCBI taxonomy): Eukaryota > Viridiplantae > Streptophyta > Magnoliopsida > Asterales > Asteraceae > Artemisia > Artemisia argyi. The sequence continues at coordinate 54,802,828 of CM060704.1, forward strand.
TTGTCACACACTGTTCATTATGCTGATCCTATTGATTCTGGTATACGTGACTGTTATGGAATCACTTCGGACTGGTTTATCTTTGTCTTTGTGATCGCTTTGCTGGAAGTTAGGGTTGGCTGGTCGTTTCTGCATTTTCTTTTGATTCTTTACTTGATGCTGCAAATTGGGTTGAAGTGGTGTAAGTTAGGGTTTGTTAAAACCTTTTGTTAGTCTATGGCAGGTTCGTATTACATTGGTAGATGCTTATTCGACTTTAATTGTTTTGGCTGATGTGGGTATGAATTACTATAGTTTTAAGTGTAGCATACATGGATCGTTGATTCGGTGCTGATTTTGGATGTATGGCTATTGGTAGTTCCGTTGGCAGCTTGGTCTATCTCATTACATGAAATCCTAACCTTTAGTGTTTTGTTGCTATGATTGTTGTCAAATTCGGATTGGTGGTGATTAAACCCTAGTGGCGTTTGTTTGTTTGTTGGTGACATGAATCGTGGTGCTGCTGGAATGAGTGGTCTTATTACTACATATATATTTTGTGTTGCTCATGATGTCATGTCATCATTGTTGCTGCATATTACTTGATCCTTGGTTTGTCTTCATGTGTTTCATTCGTATTTGTTGGAAGAGTTGGTTCAAGTTCGGATATGCTGGAAAGTTGGGTCGCTTAGACCATGTTTATGCTTCAAGTTCGATTTGCTACGGATGTCACTCTTATTAGGTTCTTAGATTATGCTTTTTGCATAATACTAATAGAAGACGCAATTGGTTGAAGCTGGAAGTTTGAACTACTATGACGATTTGAAGATTCAAGGATTTATCTAATTGAATAGCATTTATTTTGTGTTATTTTTATAGTCGTTGTAGTTTATGTTCAATGTAAGTTTATGTTCAATGTAAGTTATAAGAATGGCGTGTCATTCTTATTTGAGAGTCTGTAAGTGTCCTAAGGGACTGAGATGAGGGAAGTCACCCTCATCCTATGTACTTCAACGCTTTTTGGTGTAATGAATTTTACCGGGGTGAATTAACCCTTTTACCCAAAAAAAAATCTCTCGCATAAAATGCACGTTTATTGTATTCAATCCATTATGTAAACTGGGTATTAATAAATTGTTCTTTTTTGTATTTGTGTTATACACGTAATGTCAACTGGATGTACTAGTGTTAGGATGAGGAGGATGGAAGAGAACGATATAATGGTTCTCTATTATAGTTGGGAGAGGGTTCTGTTTCAAAATATGCCCATAATAATGCAGAACCTTACTAAACCATTGTGCGTGTTACTGGTTTTTAAATTTCCTTATTTTTCTGTCCCACTTAATCACCTCAGGTTCGTTAGCTTTTTTGGGTTTGTCATAGTTTTTCTTGATAAAAAAATTGTTTTTTAATATTTTCATATGAAGGCGTCGGACGAATGGCCATTGGGGTCAAAATGATCCATCTGATGTCACAATGTTGAAGAAACTAGACGAAAAACATGGAGGTTAAGTGATACAAGCTATACGATTTCCCACTTAGGGTTTCGTTGTCTACATGCGTATTAGATCTATTGGTGCTGGTGCTTAACGCATAACTAAACTCATTTTTGGGTTTGGTATTCTGTATTGGTTGGTTTTGTGCTTGCTGCTGATTGCGACTTCACTCTTATTTGAAACCCTAGTGCTAGGGTTCAGCGTTTGCACGCAATTGTTGATTCGGCTGGGATGAAACCCTAATGTTTAGGGCTGGTATTGTTGAAAGGTTCTCATTTGAACTTTATTGGTCGTGGGTTTTTGAGAGAGTGCAAGTTCTTCTATGAGATTGTGTAGTACTTTTTGATACGTTACTGGGCAGAATTATTCATCTAACGGGGTCAATTGGTAAGTCATGTGGAAGTTTATAATACTATTGGCAGATTATGATACTATTGGTTTTCACTCCGATCTTGGTTTCATTTGGCAACTTGTTGGTACTCAAAATCAGCCATGGTCCTTGTGTTTGGGTTCTGATTTGTGTGTTAACATTATCTTATGTTGATTACATGTGCTGGAGCCAAGGTTTTGCTATTCGTTCATATCTTCTTGTGTGTCACTCTGATTTGTTGGAAGATTGGTTCAAGCTCGGATATGCTGGAGGTTGGGTCGCTTAGACCATGTTTATGCTTCAAATTTATTTGCTACGAAAGTCACTCTTATTAGGTTATTAGATTATGCTTTGCATAATACTAATAGAAGACGCAATTGGTTGAAGCCGGAAGTTCGCATGTTTATGATCTGGATCACTAGGATGACTAAGAAGACTTCAATTTTACTTGAGTTGTGATGTATTGTGTTTTTATTGCTAGTCATCGTTAGTTGTATTTAGATCTGGTAGTTATAAGAATGGCCTGTCATTCTTATATAGTGGTAGTGGTAGTGTCCCTAGGGACTTCGATGAGAGACTCACTCTCTTCCATTGTACTTAAACGTTTTTGATTAATGTATTTTACCGGGTGCAGGATTACTCCCCTTTACCCAAAAAAAAACATGGAGGTGGGACTTGGGAATGGAAAACCACAATTATATATCAATGTGTTCATCCCGACATTTGGTATGGCTTCAAGTGTAGCCAAGTTTCACAGTTTTTCACCTGAACACAGAAATCTAAACGTCCTTCCAACTTTCTTTGGCTGCTTCCCACCGATTTCCGTATTCAAGTGCGACAAGACATTTAGGGGTTTTGAGAAGAGCCTTAAGAAGAGGAAGAAGTTCGTGCAAATCAATGTCCCTCGGTTTACCTATTACGTTTATCCCATATTCAAGAAGGGCCTGAAAAAGAAGTCTCGTGCAAATGTTGGTTCTAGAGGAAAAGAAATGCGGGTAGATCTGGGGTTTTAGAAACTTAGTTACAAGAAGCACAAAGTAAATTTAAGATTTATAGGAATGTGTCCTTTATTTGTATATTCATTTGTTCATATCCTTTTATGCAACAGTCAAGGAATTCTTTTGTATATATGTTTTTTTATATATTGTAAAACATCCTGAAAATAGTTGGTATAAGCTAGATGCTTGAAATTATTCATACTCATCTTCTATTGAGTATTCATTTATTTATATTCCCATTTGCAAATAAAAATATATTAGAATTATTGCACTGCAT